>JAXGGA010000179.1:0-297992 GCA_038373865.1 Uloborus plumipes
CAATGAAATAAAATAAGTATACAACCTTTGTAATATGCAAGAAAAAGTAGTTCGTTTTTTTTTTTTTTTGCTTTATCCTATGATTTTGTATAAATTTATTTCATTTGTTAAGATGGTCAAGGTTTGTAGTAAACGCAGTTTAAGTTGATAGTAAAATTAGTGAATACCCTCAAAAATCATAAAACATCCTAGTATAACAAGATTTCATTTAAAATATCTATTAAACATGATAAGAATAATTAAAAATGCATAAAACTGTCAAAGTGCGAAAATTAAATACAGTTTTTGCACAGTATTCGGCCAAGGCCGAATAGTAAAATAGGTATTCGGCCGAAGCAGAATATTCGGCGGACGGGCCGAATAGGCCGAATATTCGTTGCATCACTACTTTGAAGTACCCAGGGGAAAACCCTACAGCTGTAGTACAAACATAAGAGGAAATGTCAAGCAAAAAAATTGGCATCAAGTGCTAAATACTAACTGTTTCACAATAGGTACATAAAATTTACTTGACACAAATATTGAAAACAGTCAAACATTTCTTTTCCTTAACTTCACTACAATTCAATTTTAAAGATGAATATATACAATAGTGATAGCAGGAAACAGAGTTTGGCCGAAGTACCAAAGCTTCAGCTACTATGTTATGCTTTAGCATCCAACACACAATCACTGATGTAAATTATGTGGGTATTTATTTACCAGTGAACCTAATTTACACATAATACCCGCAACCGCATTTGAGTGTAATATGATATTGAAATATTATAATATATATATTGAGCACTAAGAAAATTTAAAATATTTAAACTTGTTTCAAACTTTTATAGACCTAAAATATATTAGAAAAAACAAATAACATACATTGTATATTTTGTCATAAAATACTTGTTTCAAATTAACCTTTTTCATGTAATAATGTATGTTCCATAGGGCTACTATCTTACTAGATTGTGCACTACTGTTACAGTTTGGCTGTACACATGAAAGTGGTTTTGACCACTGCTGTGTGCATACAAAGGATTAAAGTGCAAACTTAGTTAAACATACTCTTACTCCATTATGACTTGGCGACAAAGACAACTAACATTGAGCTCCCCTCCCCTCTTTCTACCACGAATCTTTCCACATGATGAGTCAGTTTTAGCCTAGCGGATAAAAAAGCATATTCTAGTAGTATAAGAGCCCTATAGTATTTTTTCAGATTTAAAAAACAAATTAAAAATTTCAATTAATGTAAAGGGAAAGAATGTTGAATAATTTTTTTAACTATAAGTTGATTTGATTGACAAAGTATTGATAATGGAGGCCAAAATAAAATTCAGCAACAGTTATAATGGTAATTCAGATATTTCAAAAATTCTTAAAATTATCCTCTCATAATGTTCTAACTATCACAATGTAAACAAAGGTTCTTACAAGCATTAAAAAATATTAAATCTTTTAACAATTTTAATAAAAGCATCTTAGACTATGCTATATGTGTATCTATGTGCTGTTGGGGCACCGATTTAACTAATATTGTCAGTTGCAATAAATAATATTCAATTAAGCAGAGTATTGGATAACGCGGGGAAATATTCTTTACCTCGGCCAAACTAAATTTGTGTACCTTTTATTAAATACAAAATACCAAAGTTTGAGTATGTACCTAGCCTCAGGAAAATACCTGAGTAATTGCTTCAAAATCATTTATCTACCCACTCCGGGAAATTTTACGATTCAAATCACAACAAATTAAATAGATGCAATATCATGTTATAACATCAAGACGTTCTGATGCTTTTAGTTTCATAGAACATTTTCAGCTGTTTATTTTAGAATCAATATAATCAATTATAATATTTACCAAGTATGAGAAAAAAAGGAATATAAAGCTTTGTTAAGATGCAATGACATTGTATCATAATTTAAACTGTGATAAATGATCGAAAGAAGTGAGGTAACTTTGTATGTAACAGGATAAGAATAAAAACATTTTACAGAAAGTCAATTATTAATCAAGTAAACATTTTATCATATTACAATGACTAACCTAAAAGATGTGTCATGTGTATGGGACTTCAGTTATCTACAACAAGTATTGTATGACTTGTAATTTGACTATTTTGTAATGGGCACCCACCACACATTTTAGTTCATGAAATTAGCTTTTAGCAGTTTTTTAATAATTTTCTGTACTACTATAAAACTATTAAATAAAATATTAGTAAACCAACGGCATAGCCAGGACCAACGCTGGGGAAGGGCAAGCAGGGGCACCCCAATGGGAGGTTCCTGCGACTTCCTCAAAAGTTCATATCCGACAAAATTGACTGTTGAAATTTAAAAAGTGAGACAGTATTGCAAGGGCGAAATTATTTTTTCAATTTTTTTCCTTTATTTTTTCGAGCACATTTCAGTATCAGTTTTACTGAGACTTATTATATAAAAAAAGAAAACAGTAATATTACGTTGATTAGTAAAAAATTTATCAATGAAAATCAGATAAAAATTATTAACGCCAGCGGTTCCTAATGTACCGAATGAAGTTCCAAATTTTACCTAAGAATAAAATACGAACTTGTTCACAAGTGCCAACGCATGACAATATTGACAATGAAAAGCATGATAAAAAAAAAACGATAAATGAATGCACAGTAGAAATTAGCAACGCATTTATCATTTCAACTTGAAAGTAATAAAATTTAACTTACTTTTTTCTATGCTCTATGCTGTACCTATAGATAGGAAATTCATCGCCCCAGGCAAAGATACAAAATTGCTCCGCTCTGACACAGCCTAAAGGAGGGGGGAATGGGAATATTTTGTTAAAAAATAATATTTTTGTATAATAACATTTTTTCAAATTAATATGCGATTTTTGCCGAGTACCTGATCAAATTTAGACGACTACCGAGTATTTACCAAGTACTTGGTACATGAGTAGCAATCATTTACAGATCATGATACTTACACTTAAAGGTATGAAAATTAATTTCACCGCATTATACTTAATTTATAAAACTAAAAATATGGTATTGCAATTTTAATATTAGATGACAATAAAAATTAATCGTTTAAAGCGTTTGTTGATGATTAAAAATAGTGATGGATCGAACATTCAGTTGGTTTTTGGTACACTGAGTATATTTAAAACACAACCTGAGTGTTTGGCTCCAACGAATACTTTGATATTTGACAACTGAATAGTAAAGAAATTTATATATTCGACAATTGGTAAAAATTATATAAAAGTTATATTTTATACAATGAATGAAAGTTACAGTAAAATTAAATACAATGTTGCAAAGCAGTCTGATGTCTTTACATCCATTGGCTTACATTTTTCGTACTGAAAAAGAAGTATTTCTGTAACACCGAAACATGCGTCTGCAGTATTCCTGTGCATTTGTGCTTTTCAACTTGTATTATTTGCTGTCATTTTTGAGCACAAAAGCACTTATTTGTTTCTCAAAAGTTAGTGTTGTCGCACAACTTTAATTCAAATTTTGTACACTAGCATACTATTATCTCATTTGGAGCTACTTTAATACAAACACTCAGATGTTAAATATAAATTTGTTACTTTGTGACACACTACATTAATCTTACAGTTACTAACTCATTTACAATGTAATGTCATTTACAACAGCAACCATTTATTAAAAATTAAAAAACATAATAAATGCTTAGAAATGTGTGAAGTCAATTAACTTTATCTCCTTTCTTTTTAAAAAATTAAATATGCAGATCAAAAATAAATCACCATCAGTTCAAATACTTCAGAAAGTGATTAAATACGCAAGTAAAACACTTGCGTATTATATTTTAGTAATTGTGCATGTGCACCAAACTAATATACATTTCACCCTACACAATGAACTTTCCATTTTAAATTGGCATAAAATAAAAATAAACATAATAGTTGAAACTTTGTTTTCGGAAAAATACGGGATTCGGTACATTTTTCGTTTGAAATCAGTCAAGTCAGAGTGAAGTAGTAGTGATTCAGAACATATCATTGTTAATATCGTAGTTTTCACAGATTGAAGTTTAAAACATGGTTGATAAGAAATAATAGCAAGATAAAAATAAACACGTAATATTAAGTCGAGAAAATAAGCACTTACTTTGAATTAAGTCTTGATTGCTGAGTTATCCGTTATGGCATCCCATCGCATTGTTTTCATCAGTGTTCGGCGGCCATGTTGAGATGAGTTGTCTTTTAATTTCCCGCGTCTTTCTTTCCTTTCCGGCTGTGCCTTTCCCCACTGTGACGTAGTGCCAGTCACGTGCTCTTTTCAGCGAGAGTCCCTCCGTTCGTTTTGAGATTTTTACGGCCATTCGCTGTAAACTAGCAATAGGGCGAATTAGGGCGAATGGCCGTAATATTATATTCAAATTTACGGTCAACTGAGCTAAATTTACGGTTGCGTGTAATAATTACGACCATTGTCCTTTTTTCTCAAAGAAGGGTGTTGGCCGTATTTTTTCATGGCCATTTCTACTTTTTTTACGGAAATTTCTAAGAGTGTATGATCTAAAAATCTGGTATGGACCCCACACTACTTCCTTTTACGTGTAAATTTCTTAGTAGATGCCTTAAGTGCTAAAATAGTGCTTGGAGTGAGCAAGATAACAATTCAAACATTTATATGCCTAGTTTGCCACGAAACAATGCAAAAAAAGTTTTACAATGATTAATCTCCTAAATATCGCCGATTTTAACATCATTCAGTGGATTTTTCGCAAAATATCGCCAATAGCGCCAAATTGAACACAAATAAAAAAAAAAAAATGATTTTTTTCGCCAAATTGGCAATATGTCGCCCAACGGGCGGGAATACTTGGCGACCAAAAGCTTGGCAATATATCGCCAAGTGGTGGTGCCAATTCATATCACTTTTGTCTGCATTGAAATTAACACTGATTTACTCCATAAAAGGGGTAAAACACCCCCTTGGGACATTCGAATGCAACCCCAAGGAGAGATGCACAAAAATAAGCCAAAAGAGAAAATAAGAACAATTTTGTTGCTCACAGAAACCAACAGAAATCTTACCAAAGTTTAAAAGAAGAAGAAAGTTTCCTTTCCTAGCTTTAAAAACAAAACAATACATTTTCCGAAACCAAACACGAAACACAAAAAGAACAATGCAATAACGTAATTGATACGATATTTGGTTAATCTGTGCTTTAGGTACCCTTTTCTCGCTAAATGGGCGATAGGCGCGCCAAGCGTGGTAACCCTGGCTACTTTTCATAGTTTCTCTCGGAGCTTTCAATTCCGCGAGACATGCAAAAACTCGCCAGTTTTTTTGAAAACGCGCCAAGTAAGGTCCCAAAGCATTTTCACCTTGAAAAAGACAGGGTTGCCAGAGAATTGAAACAAAAAATACTACGCCTCCTCTAAAAAAAATATTACAAAACACTACTGTTTCCAAACGTTCTGATATTATAATGTTAAAAAGTAATATCCTGAAAATTTAACACTTTTACTGCATTGTTTTTATAATAATTATATTCGTACTAGCCGGGTACCCGGCTCTGCCTGGGTTTCTGCCGCGTAATGTGTTTCAGTGAAAATCATTCATAATTATTTCAACATTAAAGTGCACATCTATATACAGAAATGGTTCTGTAAACAATGGGTATTTTTTCTGTCTGGATAACTTAAAAAAAACTTCGTTACACACCCTAAATACAAATGCAAGCTACATATAATGTTAAGGTAAATAGGAAATGTTATAAGCTTGGTATATTAAAATAAATATATATTTACAGTATCAATCGAACTGGAGTCAACCATTTCCAAGTATTGCACGTGAAATAAGTCCCATTATTACAGTTTCTATATTCGTGACTCCATTGGTGAAAACTCAATTGCTGAAAACTATCTTATGTACCTAATTTAGAATTTTTTTTTACTATAAACTCTTTCCATTTTCTATGTATTGCCAAAATCAATTCCCTTTTTATTAGCCTACTTTCCCGTTAAAAATAAAAGAAACGAAAAAAGCATTAAAATTGGCTTAATGCATCTAAAAAATGTCGCCAAGTCCAAAAAATGTCGCCAAGTCCAAAAAATATCGCCAAGTAAAAAAAAGTCAAAAAGAAACAAAAAAATGAAATAAATATCGAAAAATTAAAAATTTGAAAGTAGGGTATTGAGATGGGGAATTTGTGTGTCTGTCGGTCGATCTGTCGGTCGGTCTGTCGGTCTGTCTGTCCCCCCCTAATAACTTTTGAATGAACATTCCGATTTGGACAAACTTTTTTTTGTTGGAAAGATCTCGGCGAGTACAGCTCGTTCCCATATTTGATTTTTTGATTTGAACAATTTTTGGTTCAACTTTGAGCCGTTCAAATAACCGGTCCCGCGATACTAACTTTTGAATGAACAGTCCGATTTGAACAAACTTTTTTTTGTTCGAAAGATCTTTTCAAGGATACTTCATTCCCGTACCTACATTTTTGATTTGAACAATTTTTTCGTTCAACATTGAACCGTTCAAAAAAGCTCTCACACCTAATAACTTTTGAGTGAACAGTCCGATTTAAAAAACTTTTTTTTGTTCGAAAGATCTCGGCAAGGATGCTTCATTACCGTATTTAAATTTTCAATTTGAACATTTTTTTCGTTCAACATTGAACCGTTCAAACAACCTTTCCCCACCTAATAACTTTTAAGTGAACCGTCGGAATTGAATAAACTTTTTTTTGTTCGAAAGATCTCGGAGAGGCTCCTTCCCATATTTCACTTTTCAATTTGAACAATTTTTCGTTCAATGATGAACCGTTCAGAAAAAATTTTAACATGAGCGCCTACGGAGAAATTTAAATTGAATGTTGATTCTGAACTTCAAGGCGGATTTCCTTCAAACTAACTTTGTAAGAAAATGGTTTTGATAAATAATGTATTGTAAAGTACTTTTCTGAATAATCTTCTGTGAGGACTCTGATTCGGACTCCGACTCCGCAGACATGGCGGAAATGCAGGATCAGAAAAAAATGACTGACTGGGCAGACGATTTTTTGTTTATTTATTTATTTGTTTTGTTTAATTTATTATTATTATGATTTTTTTTTCGGCAGACGATATTTTTTTTTTTGTTAACAAAGATTTTTCATTCACGAGAGCATTTTATTCTTTATTTATATTTAACAACTGGCAACGGATTAAAAATGAAATTCAAGACATTTTATTAACGAACGAGTTTTTTTTTCTTTCTTTGATAAAATGTGTTTTGAAGTTCTTTGTACTTTTATTTTATTTGTTTATTTTTTTTCTTTTGAAAACGATTGTGGAATTTTTCTACGGAAGAACTATAACAGTTACACTCTTTAAAAGGTGCGACAAAACTTAATTGACTCGTTTATTTAATTTTTACGTGTCTATTTCATCTGATGAGAGGGGTATATTTTGCTTTTAGAAATCAGCTTTAAGTGCTATAGAGGTATGTTTGACATAATTTTCAGTTTCAGATAATCAAGAGAATATTGATCAGATGCTACAATGCCAATTTCGATGTACGGGAAAGTAGGCTCGTTTAGTTCTTGACAGAACTTCTTGTTATTTACCACGTTAGCGATTATTGGCATCGATGAATATAAAAAAGCGATAAATTTCATACTTACTCCAGAGAAGCCTTGGTTCAAAAATTTCATTATGATCACTATTAATATTGTTGTTGCAAGGCAACAAAGTTTTGCAACAATGGACTGAAAATTTAATCATTTAATGGGGAAACTATATGAAATTTGCTGTTTTTTATAATGACTTTTTAAAACTAAGGTTTTTAGAAATAAATTATAGCCTATCCTGATTCCTGTTAATGTAGCTATCTACGGTAAAAAAATGGTTAAAATAGGTCCAGTAGTTTTGAAGATTACCCCGGACATACATACATACAAAAGTAATCATTTATGTATATAGATTAGCTCCTAAGCCTAACAAATCCATCAATTAGTATTATTTGCTAATGGTTAGTTTAAACTTTTACTCGTGATAGAAGTATGGCGTTCTGGAATGTGATGTTTTTGATTCTTAAGTTTGAAAATTCATCGCATCAGACGGTTGATAACTACAGTCAGATGATATAAGTCGTCATTGCCATGCTGATTTCTCCACTTCAATCAAAATTTATTTCTCTGTGATTCAAGCGCAGTTGCGTTTTCAGAGTGAATGCATGAGCGCCCCGATGGGAGGACACGGGAGGTCACTGTGACCTCCCAATAATTTCCGTATTCGGCACATTTTGCTGATGTTTCGGCAATTTGAAGCCACTATTGCAACATTGAGATTATTTGTTGTTTTTAGTTTTTAGAATTATTTTTTTAAAAGATGCCTCAATGTTTTTTCTCACTAAATCTTATGCATCTACGGCATGTGGCATGCTTGCATTTTGTCATTTGTTAAAATTGGAACTTCCTTCGGTAAATTGATAATCCCCACCTCACCCAAAAATTTCAGTTCGAGGCGCCCCTGTTCAAGTGCAGTTGCGTTTTCAGAATGAATACTTGATTTTGTTTTTTCTACTGCTTCTTGAGCAGCGTTCCAAACATGTCTTCCAAAACGTTCGGTTTCGTTCCTCAAGGGGAGGAGGGAAGGTCGGCGATTTTGTTCTCCCGCGGGACTCGCCCCATTAATTCGAGAGCTATCTGCATTCTGGAACATCGCTCCTCTCTCCGCGCCAAAAGATCGAAGAAACAAAAGCGCCCCCTCTCGGCTTCCTAGTAGTCTTTATCGTAGCCGAGTTGAGGTGTTGGTGTGCTGTGCATGGTCATGTCAGAGTGCTCGAGTGGGAGCATTTTTATCGGTTGTGAAAAGGATTGTCCTGACTCATCATTATTTTTTCGCAGTTATTCTTCAGACAGATAAGAAATTACTGATGAAACATGTGCTACTGATGTCATTTTTTATCGGATGATTGTTTCGAGCAGTTCGAGCAAAAGTTCCAATACCGAACCGTAGTTTCAACTTCCATGAAACGAAAACTTATTTTTATCTACTGATTTGATTTTAGTGTAGTAAGATACGATTGAATGCAGTAATGTCAAATCACGTCTAATTATACTAATTAGCATTGAATTCAGTGAGTTTTTTTAACGCGAAATAGTTTCTTTTTTTTCTGAATAAAGTCTCCTTTTCGATGCGTTGAAAAAGAGACTTCATTCCATCATGAAACTTGCTTCAACGATTTTCTACGCAAATTTGCATTTTACTACTTTGTTCTTCATGCAATTTGCAGTTGTTGCAAGCTTTCGGTAATAGTGCCATAAAATTTCAATCAAGAATCGCACTAAACCGATCTCTGCATTCGACAATTCGAATCTAACATTATATTATATTTGCTTGAATTTTAGGTTGCTTAAGCACCACAACATTTTCTATTTATTTATTGTTGTTTCATAACATAAATCTCATTACACCGAAGCTTTGTGATATAAAACTACATCTCAACGCAATATGAACATCACTAACCATTTATGCAACAACTGCTGGCTATTAATTGCTCTAATTTTCTAGTGATTTTTCGGGCTTTTTTTCCAAAACAACTGAAGCAGTCGCTTCAGCAATTTATTATAAAAAAAATCTACTAATAAATAAAGCTGAAGGTTGGTCTGTCTTTCTTTTTTTCTTTCTTTCCTTCTTTCTTTCCTTCTTTCTTTCTGTCTGTCTGTGACGCACGTAGCACCAAAACCGTTCGATAGGTTTTCATAAAATTTGGCACGAAATTAGTTTGCAGCATGGTGGTGTGCACTACGAAGAGTTTTGTCGAAAATTCTATTTCGTTTTTTTCTTTTCTTTTTTTTTTTTTATTTTGTATAATTTTATCTGATTCTTAGCTCATTTTTCATATAAATTTGTCAGAATGGGGAAGAAATATTTCATAAACATTTTCAAGTCTTATGTTATTCGAAAGCTTGAAATTTTTGCTAAAAATGATGTAATTTCGATGATTCTACGAGCATTAGAAGAGCTGTAATAATTGTTTATAGAATCCCGGAATTCAAGGCTTGCCCTTGAGCAAGCCAAACGATTTTAAGTGATTAAGGTTGACAAAGCTGATTAATTATTATGGAATGGATATCATTTTAAACCATATTAATGGTACCCATTTTTTGTTGACTTAACGCACTAACTTCTTACAAAAGGGAAAAGATAGAACACAAAATTAATTATAAGGGCTACAAAATTCAACCACATACTTTTATCATTTTTATTAAATTATCACTTTATTGGAACAAAAAACAATAAATTATGTATGATAAGTTTCCCTACATGACCCTTTTTTTTTCAAGCGGCTTCAGAACTTTTCATGTAATTTCATCAGCACTGAATGAAGTACATGATAATAGCTATCTATGTCTTTCACAACTCTCTAAACATATGCGCTTACATTTTATTTTGCTTGAGTTTTGTAATTTAAATCTTAGTGAATAAAAAAAAATTCAGAGAGAGATTGCATCATTTAGATATTGTGTCAATGGATACAGAAGAAAAAGTCTCCAAAATTATTTCTGTGGTTTTAATTTTCATTTTTTGTACTTCTTACATTTTTAGTTTCAAATTAGTTAGCTAGGAGAATAAGTTTACAAATTCTCTTTGAATAAAACGAAACAAGGACATAGCGTTACTGTAAAATAAGCTTTTTTGTCCCAGTTATAAAACTGTAAGAAAGCTGCGTATAAGTCTCTCGTCTGACAATCTGATACTTTAAAAAAGAGGACTATTGTAAAAAGGTAATTCTTTTGAAAATCAAATATTATGTTACTCAAGAAACTAGTTAAAACTACAGTGGACACAAAAAATGTTTTTTTTTTTTCAATTATTGATCTATATGTCTAAAACTTTGTGTGCTTTTATATTTACTGCATCTAAAAGCATTAAAAAATGGTGTAAAAAAAAGAATACTTTTTTTGAAACTTAAAATGAAAAACATTTTTTAAACAAAATTTCAAAATGCACCATGCGTCATATTTTTTTTTCAAACTTTGAATTTCCACTTAATTTCCAATCATTAGGCATGATTGCATAAATTTATGCATTACATTTAATGTTTTATGAGATAGTTTATAAAAGATGGCTGAAAAGGAAAATTTATGAGAATTTTTCAGATTAAAATGCTTTTTTTAATGCTTTTAGATGCAGTAAATATACAAGCACACAAAGTTTTAGACATTTAGATCAATAATTGAAAAAAAAAATGCGTCCACTGTAGCCTTAAAGAACAATTTTTAAACACATTCTGGATATTTTTTATTTGTTTAAAACGTAATTATTTTATTACAAAAGTAATGCTTTAACCACGAAAAGAATTTGCGCTTATGATAAGTTAAAATATGGGATAATGAGGGAGAAAGATATCTTATCACTTATAATCAATACATCAACATGTTATATAGTTCAGCATACAGTATTAATAATAGTACTAAATATATTAGTTTTATATTTGCAAAGAACGTGAATTTTATCTTTTATTCAGAGTTACATACATACACAAATACAAACAAGCAAACCCACATGTGAAACTAATAAAAACGTATTAAAAAGAGCTAAGTTTGTCCTCGAAAATCAAAAGGAGTGGAGGTAAAACGTTTTCGTGTTTACTAAAATGAGAAGAACAAACAGTCTCAGCCCTCGATGTAAATATTTTTATTCTTTCGATGTTTCAAGTTCCACGAGGAACCTTCGTACTTTAGGTACTTTTACATCCTGTTAAGGAACCCGGTATTCATGCACTTACATCCATCTGGAAACGCAAATTATTTTTTTCAATTCCAAAGAAAAGCAATAAACGTAAAAGTTAATTGCATCACAAAAAGTAAGAGAAAAACAACCAATACGAGGTTTTAATAATAAAAAAAAAATAAAAATAAAAAAAAAATAAAAAAAAATAAAAAAAAAAAAAAACTGCAAATGAAATTAAAAAAAACCCCGAAGCACCGAAGCAGGGAAAAACAGATTTGTCAGCAGGGAAAATCTAAAATCATCTGTAAGTACAGCCTCCACAAGTGCATAGGATCACAACTTAATTTCTCGGCTTCACATAACCGTAAACAGGACTTGCAATAAAATACGGAAACCACACAGAGGCTCTTCTCTGTCCTTCGGGAGGGAGAACACTTTCCTTTATATTCCTCCTCGGTAGAGGAAGGGGATGGATTGATCAGCGTTCTAAATCAGTTGTGGGGGGGGGGGATGAGTATTTCCTAAGCCCAGGGGCGTTTCTCTACATTTGGAAAGGAAAAGAAAAAAAGCGTAAAACGGGAGCATCTCTGGAGAAAGATGTTCCTTCGCAAATGCTGGCTGAAAAAAAATGCTCTGGGCTATTTTTAGATTGTGTGAGACAAGCATGATTAAAAGAGATATACATAAAAACTGGAGGAAATGAAAAAAAGAATTTAGGGTAGTCCGAACAGTAAATAAAAGCACCACCAGTGAGAGACATAAATCCTTTCGTTCTTTTTTTTTACATATATACACTGAAAAAAAAGTTGTTTTTACAGTATTGTGCAGCTAATTTATGGTAATAATCTGTAAAAATTGCTAATTTTACGGTAATAAACTGTGCAATTGCTAACTTTATAGTACTCTGTAAAATTGCTAATTTTACAATGCTAAACTGTAAAATTGCTAATTTTACAGTTTATTACTGTGCATTTTATACTTTTAGACTGGAACCTCTGCTGCTACCATTAGACAGTTGTTTTTACAGTATAATACAGCTTAATTTTACGGCAATAAACTGTAAAATTGATAGTTTCACAGCTTATTACTGTGCATTTTGCAGTTACAAACTTCAATTCCTATATTAAATTCGGTATCCGTGAATTAAGTAGTCCCATTTAGTTCTAATGTTCCGAAGATACATCATCCAGGTATCTGCTTAATTTCTCCCTTATTGCTTTCCACCCGTTAATCAGAACCTAAAACAATTTGCATTCCATTTTTATTTACATTATTACATAATTTGTATCCTTAAGAGTGAAAAATTCATACACATCGTGAGGAGCTTTTTTTAATTTTGAGCAAATGATAATATCTGTAACCAGAGATTCGACTTTCAGGGAGCTAAAATCAAATAATTAAGCAGGTCGTGAGAGTATCGGACTACCGTCTTTTCAAATATTTGCTGCAGCCCTTGTCGAAACACTTGCTTTTTGGTTGAAGGAAGAAAGCTGATAGTTCAGGATCCCACTAGGGTTGACCTACCCTCATCGGGTTTCCTAAAATTATTAACACGAAGGAAGAATAAAAGTTGCGGATAAAACGCAACTAAAGTAAACGTTTCTTCCTGTTTCAGATGCCTCAGGGTTGTCAGGGGCTAAAAGGGACCAACAAAAAAATCACTGATTTACCCTCATCGAGTTTTCTAAAACTGTTAGCATAAATGGAGAGTGGAAGTTGTAAATAAAACGGCAATATAGGGGTGTCTGCCTTTTTTGGATCCCTAACCAGGGTTGTCAGGGGTTAAAGGGGCCAAAAAGTGACTGATTTACCCTCATCGAGTTTCCTAAAATTATTAACACGAAGGAAGAATAAAAGTTGCGGATAGAACGCAACTAAAGTAAACGTTTCTTCCTGTTTCAGATCCCTCAGGGTTGTCAGGGGCTAAAAAGGACCAACAAAAAATCACTGATTTACCTTCATCGAGTTTTCTAAAACTGTTAGCATAAATGGAGAGTAGAAGTTGTAAATAAAACGGCAATATAGGGGTGTCTGCATTTTACGGATTCCTAACCAGGGTTGTCAGGGGTTAAAGGGGCCAAAAAATGACTGATTTACCCTCATCGAGTTTCTTAGCACCTGATAGCGCTGGTTAGGGATCCGAAAAAGGCCAGCACCCTATATGGTGCCTTAAGGAGACCAAAACTGAACAGCAATATATGAAGGTCTCCTTACATGAAGAAAGCTATTAATTTATAGGAAAGGGTACAAAGGATTACTACAAGGTTAGTAAATGGATTTTCTAATTTTGACTATGATTCCAGACTTAGACTGCTTAATACGTATAGTAGGGTGTCCCCCCAAAAAAACGAAAGTCGGAATTTCGTAACGCATACCCTCTTATTTTTTTCCTTTTACATCAAAACAATTGTAAAAAAAGTTTCATGCAATTTGAACAACGGTAACCCGTGCCGACTTGCGTCCGAAAGTGCGAACTAGCCCTTTTTCACTAGGCCAAATCGAAAAAAACTTTTTTCGGAAATTCAAAATTTCATGTTGATAAAACGCTTCCCCTAGATCCCAACATGTCCCAAAAATCATTTATCCAAATTAAAAAATATTTAGGTACCCCAAAAGAGGCTTAAAATTCATAATTTTCTTCAAAAAATAGCTTTTTTTCTATGTATTTTGTAAACAACGAAAGATAAATTTCAAGAAATTATCAAGATGAAAAATATGAAGCATAAAGTATATAATTAGAGCTAAATATAAGATTTTTCTCTCATTTTATATTTATTTCTCCCGGAAATTACTCAAAATGAATGTTTTTTCAAGTTTTAAGTTAAACTTTTCCATTTTAAATACTACATTTTTTAAAATTCATCTGAAAGTATGTTCTTTAGTGATTTTGGAGCTTGTTATTTTCTTTAAATGTATCTCTAATTTAAAATAAATAAATAGTTAAAATAAATAAATTGAAAAAAAATTAAAAAAAAACTATGACAACGATTTATTTACAACTTATATTTACTACGATATTACAGTACAATAAACATTACTAAACATACTATCGTTTCAATGTTTGTTTATTGCAGTCAGAGTATATATTTCGGTGCTCTTGAATGCAACACAACGAAAATTGTTTTTGCTTCTCATCAACTGTTAGTCCTGCATCATTTTTACAGCTCTTTCAGTTGTATCATTTACTGGTCTAAACAATGAGACCATCCTTTTTTCTTCAAGGAATTAAGTGTTATTCGCCCATAGAGAAGGACTCTCATTGAGAAAACTATCATCAATTTTGAGCATAGTAGGCAAAGGCTATCTTTTAAATGATATGAACTTATCAATTGTTTTCTCTGCAAAATAATAAAATAACAGGTAACAAATGCGCGATATGAGGAAGTAACTAATTAAACAATTAATTACTTCCTCCCCTCATTTTTTTCAATTCGGCTCAGTACACAAGAACTAGTTTACACTTTCAAGCACAAGTCGGTATAATTTGTAATTTTTGAAATTACAATAAACATTTTCGACAATCATATTGATATTAAACAAACATTTATTCAAATTTTTTAAAGAAATAAGGTTCCCAGCACGAGGCATAAAATTTATTTATTTCTCTAAATAATAGATTTTTTAAATTTATTTATTGCATCATTTGTGAATTTTAAATTGTAGATACACTTAAAGAAAATATCAAGTCCCAAAATCACTGAAGAACAAACTTTCAAAACAGCATTTGCACATAAATAATTAAAAAAATGTAGTAGGGGAATGTGTGGCAAAGGGAAATAGCAGGGCAAAGTGAAATGGTGAAATATTTTCCCAGCTTGCAGTGTAACCTATCTAGCAATAGTTTAACTAAGTTCCTAGACAGATAGTAAATTCCTGTCAAAAAATAAATAGCTCCAAAGATCAACGAAAAAATTATACAAGTTATTTTAAAAATTTGATACCTTTATTGTAATATTCGTGGTTTTTAAGAAATATTTCTTGTTATTATAAAAGGACAAAATTTTTGTAATTATAATTTCAACCATTAACTGAGATCTACTGATATCCAATGCAGTCCTTATTTAGTTGAAATTAGGCATTTTTTTATTTTTAATGTTCAATGTAATTTGTCAAGTGCACGCGGGGCAAAGTGGATAAAGAAAAGTGAAATATTTCGTTTCATGTACTTATTCATTCATTTATTAAATCACTCACGTATTTCTTCATTTATTAATTCATTTACATTCTTTTTCTTAATAATTTACTCATTCATTAACTCATTTTCTTATTCGTTCTCTATTTTATTCATTCATTTATTTTTTTTCACGCATTAACTAATTTATTTATTCATTTACTTGCTCATTCGTTTATTTTTCGTTAATAATTATTTTTTCGTTCATTTACGCATTCATTTGATGAAAATTACTGTTAATCGTCGAACTGAAAAATTTTCATAACAAAAATATTTTATTTTTCACTTGCCTCATGTTTTTTTGAAGTGAAAATTTTTCACATTTTTTTAAAGTTCAAAATAACTGCCAAAGATGAAAAATAATATTTCAACGAAAGTATTATCAAAAAAACATTATTCCTTATTTATGTACAAAAAGTTTTAGAACAAATTCCTATTTGTTTCTTTTGAAGTAGGCAAGTAAACTTAACTATTTCACTTTGCCCCACATGAAAAATGATCAAATAAGCTTTGTGCTGAAATATAATTGAAATTAAAAACCAACGTAAATAAAGCACAAATTAGGTAGAAAGCACAAATTAGGTACAGCATGTACTGCGTACATGCTGTACTTTCTACCCAATTTGTGCTTTATTTATGTTGGTTTTTAACTTCATTTGTAAAAAAAATGCGGTATTTAAAGTGCAAAAATTTAACTTAAAACTTGAAAAAACATTCATTTTGAGTGATTTCCGGGAGAAATAAATATAAAATGAGAGAAAAATCTTATATTTAGCTCTAATTATATACTTTATGCTTCATATTTTTCATCTTGATAATTTCTTAAAATTTATCTTTCGTTGTTTACAAAATACATAGAAAAAAAGCTATTTTTTGAAGAAAATTATGAATTTTAAGCCTCTTTTGGGGTACCTAAATATTTTTTAATTTGGATAAATGATTTTTGGGACATGTTGGGATCTAGGGGAAGCGTTTTATCAACATGAAATTTTGAATTTCCGAAAAAAGTTTTTTTCGATTTGGTCGTTGGCACGGGTTACCGTTGTTCAAATTGCATGAAACTTTTTTTACAATTGTTTTGATGTAAAAGGAAAAAAATAAGATGGTATGCGTTACAAAATTCGGAATTTCGGTTTTTTTGGGACACCCTAATGTATAGTCTTGAGAAACGGAGAATCAGAGGGGACATGATTCAGTTGTTTAAATTTGTTAAAATGAATGATGTTACGGGGTTAGATTTTTGCACGGAAAGCAGGACAAGGGGTCATTGTTTTAAGCTGTTTAAATCTCAGGCTAATCTGGAAATTCGAAAAAATTACTATCTTAGCAGGGCAGTGGGAACAGCTTACCGGAAGAGGCCCTAAGGAGCAATGGAGTAGATGGCTTTAAGAGAGCCATTGATCTTCATTGGGGTCTATAATTTGACGATAACCAGCCCAGTTGGGCCCAGAGCCTGCTGCTGGTCGTCGTATTTGTATTTGTATAGTGCCGTTTTATTTTTCAACTTCTACTCTCCGTTTATGTTATCAGTTTTAGGAAACTCAATGAGAGTAAATCGGTCATTTTTTGCCACCTTTTAGACAACCCTGATGAGTCATCTGAAACAGGGAGAAACGTTTACTTTAGCGTTTTATCCGTAACTTTTACTCTTCCTTAATGTTAATAATTTTAGGAAACTCGATCAGGGTAGGTCAACCCTAGGGGGATCTTGGACTATGAGATGTCGCCATATCAGGCCCGTCATTTCAAATTTTTTCGGAGGCAAAGGGTGCAAACACAATGCAATTTGAGTAAAAGACAACGTTTAAAAAGTACAAATAAATACGAATAAAAAAGTTTAAAAACTCAGCAAACAGCTGTTTCGGGGCTATAAACTGCAAGCTCCAACATCAGTGCATAAAATAAAAATAAAAAGACAGTTTCACATGCCAAAGACTGACAAGTGAACTTACAGGTGGGGTTCTAGGGGGTACTAGGTTCACTTGTCAGTCTTTGGCATGTGAACCTGTCTTTTTATCAAAGTTTTCGACTGCTGTTTTACAACAGTGCAATTTCATCGGAAAATAGCGAAAACCACGCTCACTTATACGTTAATACATTAATTTCTCCAAGCCAGATGAGGGGGTTTTCAACTGACCCCCCTAAAAGACGGGCCTGCGCCATATTTAGTCAACCGACAAAGTTGCTGAACCGTATAACAGAAGATTTGAGCTTTTCCTTAGTGTTTTGGGTGAACAAAGATGACTTCTGATTATCATAGCTTGCTTGAAAGTGACTGTAAACTGTTTTCTTGAGTATTGTTGTAAATAGCGTTAGTTTTGCTTCAACTTGTGTGAATAGTAAATCTCATTAATTTTACTAGTACGTAGGGAAATGTGAGGCAAAGGGAAATAGTTCAGACAGCTGACCTATTTTAAAATGAACGCATCAGAAATTTGTTCTGAAAAAGATTGTACATAAAGATTGAATAGTGTATTTTGAATGACAACTTGCGTTGAAATATTATTTTTCATTTTTGGCAGTTATTTTGCACTTTCAAAAAATGGTAGAAATTTTCCACCTTAAAAAACCATGGGGCGAGTGAAAAATGCAATATTTTTACTATGAAACATTTTCTATTTTATGATAAATAGCAATTTTCATCAAATGGAAGTGTAAACAAATGAATTAATGACTTATTAATGAAAAAAAACCGAATAAAAAAATAAACAAATTAATGAACTCATCAATTTATGCCACAAAGAAGTGAGTGAATAAAATAGAGAACGAGTAATGAAATCAGTGAACGAATAAATAAATACGTGAATTAATAGGGCAAAGAATGTAAATTAATTAATAAATAAAGAAATGCATACGGGGGTGATTTAAGAAATTAATGCATTTGTAAACGAAATGATCTATTTCACTTTGCCCCGTCCACTTTGCCCCGCATGCACTTGATAAATTACATTGTACATTTAAAATGAAAATTCGCTTAATATAAACGAAATAAGTATTGCACTGGATATCAGTAGATTTCAATTATTACTTCTTAAAATGATAATTACAAAAATGTTATAATTATTTTATAACAAAAACTATTTTTGAAAAAACACGAATATTACAAAAAGTATCAAATTTTGAAGAGGACTTGTACAATCTTTTTCGTTGGTCTTCAGATCTATCTACTTGTTAACAGGAAAAGACTGTATGCTTAGAGACTTTGTTAAAATATTGCTAGATAGGTGGCGCTGCAAACTGCGAAAATATTTTGCCATTTCACTTTGCCCCGCTATTTCACTTTGCCCCACATTTCCCTATGTTGTAATCAATGTTTCCTTCCATGGTGTTCGGGTTGCATCGGACATATGAGTTTCGGACTGTATCAGACATAGTTCGAGGTCCGATAAAAACTACTTCAAATACTCAATTTATATCAAGACAAAGTAGCGGGCAAAAGAGGTGAAACTGTAACCTCGACTCCATGGGATAAAAACCTTGAACGAAAAAAGGAGACAGAAAAGAGAGAGAAAGGCTAACAACAACTCTTTGCATTGAAAAAGACATTCCTCGTTACGCCGAAACAGATGTATGCAATCATCCGCTATTTTTGTGCAATAAAATGTTGTCATTTTTAATTTTACCATTTAGTCAGGTTAGTAGAGCACATGAAGGAGCAAACATTCTGCAAAATTCGGTAGTTACCCTTTCTTCCATATAAATGAATTTAACTATTGTTCAAATAACAAGCAGAGTTTCAACGCAGCGTCCCTTACTGGTGCAGTAATGCTAGAAATAACTTCCATCTTTCAAATAGATTCATTTACTCTATGCACAAGAATTAACTTAAAGCAAACGTATTTGCAATACGACATAACATATAAAAACCAACTCACAAGAATAAACTCAGAAATCACTTCCAAACGTACAGTCGACTGAAGCAATAATAACATACAGCTCGGTCATGACATCCGGAGACTGCAGTTTCGTCCTTATTCTGGTCGAATGCTTGTGTACTTTTTAAGCCACAGACTTTTGCATGCAGTCAAATCAAATTAAACCGAATCTTCATTTTAAGACAGAAAATAATAAAAGTTCCAACCATTATCTTGGGATAAAACAAGAAAAAAACATAGCTTAATACTAGCTAAGACCTTCGGTTAACCCATTTATGCCCAAGTTTTTTTAAACCATTTTTTTCAATTTTTATCTGCTTAAAACTCTTACTTGGAATGTTTTACATACATATTAGGCTTAAAATAGTTCGCCGTTACCAGATTTATTAAGTTATTTAACGTCCTGTTTATGGAATATTTTGCAGATATGTGAGCAAAATACGAACTTACTTGACTTCACTTGTGCAAAGTAACATCACAGAAGGCATCTCTGATCAATTTTAAGCAAATCATTTTAAAATAGTTTTTGCAAAATAAAACTTACTTTCTATGGCTACCCATGCTGGATCGTTGCTTGACTGATTTGTCTGAAAATAGCTGTCAATAATTAAACTCTGATATCCAAATAGTGGCTTTAACTGGTTTTCTCAAGAAGAAGGACTATTTATCTTCTGAAAAACAGCTTTAGTAAAATAATATACCCATTACAGGTTTTTGTATGCAGTAACTAACAAGCGTCCCGCTTTTAGGCTGCGGGGCATAAATGGGTTAAGTCCAAATCTATCCAAAAACCCTTTTATTCCGCTTATGAAACCACATACTATTGCATGCCATCTTATCCACTGCAAAATCATTAACAGCACAAGAAAAAACCGAAATATTTTTGTAAAGACCAGGCGGATGATTAGAGCCCGGAAACTGCCCTTTCCCTATCCCCCCCCCCCCCGACAACCTCTCCGTTGACACAAACAGACCTCCAATCGCACCTCTCAGGGATGTCAACAATCCATCCACCTCACGGTCAAAATGTCGCCAAGCGAGAAAAAAGCGCTCGCCAAGCGAGGAGAGAGCTTCCTGACCAATCGCGGCGCCGCAGACAGCGGATCAGCTTGTATCCGAGCACAGGTTGTCTCTCACTCTCTCTCTCGCGGATCTACAAAGAGCGGATAGTGTGTGTGTGTGTCGCATGTGTCTCCTCTCCGCGGATCGGGTGCGGATCGATAGACCCGTGAGCGTCGCTTGTCTTCTGATCCGCCTTCGGTGTGTCTCTCTGGCCCTCGAAAAATGTCGCTAAACGATTACTTCGCTGCGAACGGAGCCGTGTACCTGAGACCAGTGGGCCTGCCGGATTGTTTTCCTTTACCAGGTGAGTCCTTTTTGTTCCGTTCAATAGCCCCGAAAGGTTGCAGGATGGTTGTTTGTTGTGGTCTGTTTTGAAGCCAATTGCTAATTTCTGCAAGGAAAGAAATGAGCAGTGCTGTTTTGGTTTTCCATCTTCAGTCACACAGCGGTTAAACTATAAATCAGTTGTTGTACAGAAGTGGAGAAAAAAACTCACAGTATATAAGCAAAAATCAAAATGCGTATTCAGTTCAACTTTGGTTTTCAACAAAGAGAGGAAAAATACATTTAACATAAAAAAAATCAATGAACGATTTTCAAAAATATAGTAATCGGTTTTATTTTTTCCTTTCAAAACTCCTTAAATGATTAGATGGTCTGATGATGGCAACGGATTGTATGTGTGTGAAAGCTATAACTTTTGTCAGCTCCAAATTACTTTTAAAACAAATTTGCACGATTATTCATGATGCGGTAGGCCCCGAATTGAAAATAATTCTTTTCCAAATGTTTATCCAAGTCGGGCGTCCCCTTTGGTCAAAAAGTAAACAAACTTACTTTCTTCGATATGTCTTCCAGAACATTAAAAAAAAAACTTGCCTCCAAGATAATATTGAATAGTAAGTATTATTTTAAGATAATTTTCACTTAATTTTCTAGTGGAAGTTATATAAAAATCTCCCATAGCTGGGGCACACCTAACCTTGCAGAGTTGTAATAAAGTGATTAGGTTCTGCGTTGCCTCCACAATGCTGCCAAGTTTGGTTTTCCCCAACTATGAGTCTATTAATTTTGCTTTCGACCCCTCTAATCAACTTATATGAGTAAATGGCCTGAAGAAGATATTAAATCACCATTTCCACTCTTTAATATCTTGTCCCCTCTCCTCATTTTGTTTTGTATTCTTTTTTTCAGCAAACGTCATTATACCTGTGTGACATAAATCATTTGCTGCACTGTAGAAAACGAATGTCGTTTTTACAGTATAATACAGCTAATTTTATAGTAATAAACTGTAAAAAAAAGTTAATTTTGCAGTAATAAACTAAAATTTTTTCTTTTACAGTAATAAACTGTAAAATTGCTAATTTAACAATTTATTACCGTGCTATTTACAGTTTCAAACTGGAACCTCTGCTGCCAGTATTACGCTGTTTGTTTTTACAGTACAGTACAGCTAAATTCTACGGCAATGAACTAGAGTAAGAAACTAAAATTGCTAGTTTTACAGTTTTTTACTGTGCATTTTACAGTTTTAAATTGGAACCTCGGCTGCAAGTATTGTACTGTACAAACAACAGTTCATTTTTTGCAGCGCAGTACAACCCTCCTTAAGCACTTTCCTCGTGTTATGATGGATGCAGAAGATATGATCTAGGACATGCATTCCTTCATTTTTCATGCACAGATTTATTGGTTGTAGAAATGAAACAAATATATTACCACCCTCCCTACAAATATATTATCTACCCTACAGAGGAAGGTTTGTACTCTTGTAATGCCATTGATATAGCTAAGACTATTCAAACACACCATGATTTGTAATCTCATTGAGGATACAACACCAACCAACCACCCTTGATCATTGCAATTAATAATACTTCTTTGGCTATTTTCACGAAATTAAAGCGAATAATTTCTAAAATATTTATGTGGATGGTTTGAATGAAAAAACATGAATAATAATTACTTCGTTTACACGGGAAGATTCAACAAACACAGAGCTACATCTACATAATCTTCGGATATATATGAATAATTTATGTCGCAAATCAAACTTGCAAACCTTGCGACCATGGTTTTTGTTGCATCAACTGCAGTATGTTTATGAGTATGATTTGCGGGATAAATTATTCATGCTTGGACGAAAAGTTCTGTGTTGTAAATGTAGATCTGTTTGCACATTACTCATAAAAGTTTTACAAAGAAAACAAAGCTATTATTTGCACTTTATTTCTCAAACACCATTTAATTAACCATCATTCCGATGAATTGTAGAAAATTATTATCTTAGATTCTGGAATATTAATTTTGACTATAGAAGTAATATTACCAAAAATAGCTGATAATATATATGCTTCATTACCACAATCCAAAAATATAACTAAGGAAAATGAAAAAATATATACTTGTATAGGAGGTTAGGAACATAATGTCCGTTTAAAAATGTTAATTTTAAAGAGCTTAAAATGTAAAAAATTGCTATTGTGATAAATTTTCATTAAAAAACCTCCTTAAATTACAATCTAGTGAAGAAATAATCCCAAAAACAACTATAAACACGTCTTCTACACTGCAAAATATAAGTGGTTGCTATTTTACTTCTAGTTTCTAGTTTAGCTATTATATTATAAGCTATTTTACAGTTTATTGCTGTAAAACTAGTAATTTTACAGTTTATTACTGTAAAATTACAAATTTTACAGTTTATTTCTGTAAAATTAACAATTTTACAATTTTACAGTTTATTACCATAAAATTAGCTGTATTATACTGTAAAAACAACATTCATTTTTTACAGTTTAAGACATTCTGTTTTTCTTTCGTAGTGCTCTTTACCTCATTGATACACATATGTCCTAGATTATATCTCCAATATTTTTTAACTTACGTTTTTCAATCATTAACCGGTGTCTTACTTTGCCACATTTAAATCGACAAGAAAAAAGAATAACTAAATGTGATAAGATTCCAACTGCGTCCTGCAAAGCACGGGGAAAATCTTTAAGTGTAGTTTCACTGCAAGCAGACCATTCTTGTACAAAAGCCACATTTACAGCGAACGGTTTGCTAGTCTCGCGTGCACTATCACAGATTTGACCGCGTCCAGAAACTGAAAAATAAAGTATTTCTTAATAAAATACTAGCTAACCCGGCGTTGCCCGGGTGCTAATTAACATAACATAGCTCTGAAAATCTTTGTTTTTACTTATTTCGTGCTAAAATGAAATAGGTGAGCCCTAAATTGATGATTCATTGTTAATCGTCATCTTTGTTGGAAAATACTCATATTTAAATGTGTTAAATTTTATGAATTTGTATGTTTAAAGGCTTATGTTTATTACTCTATGTATTCAAAACTGAAAGAAAATGGCAATTTTTAGGCGAAAAATTTGAATTTTGAGCTTTTTTCATTTTTTTAAGATTTCAAAACCCCGCCTACGTGAATTCTAGTGCATAAAGGACGCTAGGCATTAGCGTCCCCAAGTTTGATGAAAATCGAACAAAAACTGCGGATTCCTATAAGGAACAAACATACAAACATACATCCATTTTTATGTATATAGATCAAATAGTGTACCGTAAAAGTGTCTTGATAAACGCTGTTGTTTCAGAAATTGCTTTCTAGTCGGCTTGAAGTGTTTAAGAGATAAGTGCTCATCACATCGAATGAAAACACAAAAAAATCACTTAAAATATTCATTTAAGAAATTTGGTATGCAGTAATCGAACCGTTATCAGTAACCGTAATTCTGAAACATTTCGTAATGAATTATTTTGTAAAGTTTAGCAAGAGAAGTCGTGACTGTTCCGAAACGCGATGATGCATTTATCAAAATAAAATTCATAACAACTTTAAATCATGATATTTTTCATTTATTTTTGTCTTCAAATTGGCAGCATTAATGCTAAATATGCAATCACTTCTCCTGTTATATCAGTACTTTATATTTAACCACAGACAATTCTATTAACTTTGCGTAAATGAAAAGTACAAATGTGGGTAACTAATTTGAAAAAAAAATTTTTTGATAAAATGCGCATTTAAAATCTGTTAATTACAACAGTCTGCATTGAAAATTTTCACACACATACACACACACACCTGCTGTTTTATAACAGCAGCATTACATCCGAACCTTATTAATTTAGACTCCTCCTTATCCGGACACAAATTTAGGAGTACATACTGAATAAATAAAAGGCAATTTAGAGCAGTAATATATTTTTGAAGGCCGTATTTTAAAGTTTTGTAATTTCCACTTTTGCAGTTTCATATTCTGGTTTGTTTATGTACACCTTGATTCAATTAATAAGTTATTTTGTTTGATCTATCTTCGATAATTCGGAAGACCTGCATGTTCTACACTGCAAAAAATGAACTGTTGTTTTTACAGTATAATACTGGCAGCCTAGGTTACATTTAAAACTGTGAAATGCACAGTATTAAACTGAAACTAGCACTTTGAGTTTCTTACTGTAAAGTTAGAAATTTTACAGTTTATTGCCGCAAAAGTTAGCTGTATTATACTGTAAAAACAACAATGGGTCATTCCATGTCAAGTGTCCCAAATTTCGAAAAAATTCCCACTCGACCCCCTCCAATTTTGATGAATATTTTTTGGATGTACATATAAGACTCGCATGAAATCATACCAAATTATAGCTCCATAGGCCTTATGGTTCAGCCAGTAAAAATTATTTTATAAAGGCCTCTTTTTCGTGTCTTGAAAAAAATGACCAAATCGTCAAGTTTGTGCTTTTGTTGCTCGCAACCTAAGACGATTATCAGACTCAAATTTGGTGATTCTGATCACTGTTTAGGGTAGAATAGCCTACTTGCGTAACAAAAGCTCCATACACTGTAGATTTTTTGCAATTTGCTGCCAAAGTTCGTAAAAAATCGTGTTTTGGCAAATTTTGACCATACGTTATCAGCTTGTATCTGCTGAGAGAATAACTTTCTGAAGCTAATTCTTTCCTCGTTTGTAGCCTGATAGTTCGTCCGAAAGGTGTGCAAGTGGCATCTTGATAGCTCAAATAATTGCTGAATTATGCGAGTTGAAATTCCAGTCAAATTTCTTTTTTCTCAATTTTGTCTCAATTTCAAAGGGCAATATCTCAAAAGGGTCATCTTGAATTTCAATTTTCTTTACATCATTGGAAAGAACACACTTTTCTTAACTAAAAACGTTATTTTTATTTTTGAGACAAACCAGTTTCAAGGGGATATTGCAGATCAAAAATGTGTACGTCATTCAACGTGAAATCAAAGCAAAAAAGACATAGACCTCAAAAGTTGATGTCAATTTGTTCTATTAAAATTTACAGGAGCTATTGTACTTATGTTCTGATGAAAAAACCCTTTTTCAGATATTTTTGAACTTTAGTTTTTGTGTGCGCATCCGTAAAAACTCAAGAAATGGCAAAAAATAAAGTTTCGTTTTTAACAAAAATAATTATCTTCTTATCGCTGCTATAAGAGCTTGAGTCTTTTCCTATGTGTTATTTTTAAGCTCCTGAAACAGAATTTCGGATGATATGTCACTTGGCAAGGTTGTAGGTCATTAATGTTTCAAGGTCATCGAAAGCATTTTCCCATTTTTTCATCATTTTTGTTTATGGGCAAATTGCAATCATAGACTGAATATCTAGCCACATCCTCGGCAGTATAAAGAATGGATTTTCAATTACTACCTATCATATTTTCAATTACTATTTTTATCATTTACATGGTGGAAATAATTGCAATATTCAACTCTATTGAAAACTTTCGTTATCGTTTTTTAGAATAATGGCTTTGTAGTCCCATTATACATATTTTTTATCACGTACACACCATATTAACTGTTTTATTTATTATTTATCTCATTTATTAATTATTTTTTTATTTTTTTGAAAAAGGAAACAATGTTTTTAATGAATTTAAAGTATTAATGACACCTTGCCAAGTGACATATCATCCGGAATTCTGTTTCAAGAGCTTAAAAATAACACATAGGAAAAGACTCAAGCTCTTATAGCAGCGATAAGAAGATAATTGTTTTTGTTAAAAACGAAACTTTATTTTTTGCCATTTCTTGAGTTTTTACGGATGCGATCACAAAAACTAAAGCTCAAAACTATCTAAAAAAGGGTTTTTTCATCAGAACATAAGTACAATAGCTCCTGTAAATTTTAATAGAACAAATTGACATCAACTTTTGAGGGCTATGTCTTTTTTTCTTTGATTTCACGTTGAATGACGCACACATTTTTGATCTGCAATATCCCCTTGAAACTGGTTTGTCTCAAAAATAAAAATAACGTTTTTTAGTTAAGAAAAGTGTGTTCTTTCCAATGATGTAAAGAAAATTGAAATTCAAGATGACCCTTTTGAGATATTGCCCTTTGAAATTGAGACAAAATTGAGAAAAAAGAAATTTGACTGGAATTTCAACTCGCATAATTCAGCAATTATTTGAGCTATCAAGATGCCACTTGCACACCTTTCGGACGAACTATCAGGCTACAAACGAGGAAAGAATTAGCTTCAGAAAGTCATTCTCTCAGCAGATATAAGCTGATAACGTATGGTCAAAATTTGCCAAAATACGATTTTTTACCAACTTTGGCAGCAAATTGCAAAAAATCTACAGTGCATGGAGCTTTTGTTATACAAGTATGCTATTCTACCCTACACAGTGATCAGAATCACCAAATTTGAGCCTGATAATCGTCTTAGGTCGCAAGCAATAAAAGCAAAAACTTGACGATTTGGTCTTTTTTTCAAGACACGAAAAAGAGGCCTTTACAAAATAATTTTTATTTGCTGAACCACAAGGCTTATGGAGCTATAATTTCGTTTGGTTTCATGCAGGTCTTATATGTACATCCAAAAAAATTTTCATTAAAATTGGAGGGGGTCGAGTGGGGACGACTCGCACACTTGACATGGAATGACCCAGATATAATACTAGCAGCAGAGGTTTAGTTTTCTAGTTAAAAACTAAAATGCACGGTAATAAACTGTAAAATTAGCAATTTTACAGTTTATTACTGTGAAATTAGCAATTTTACATTTTAGTACTGTAAAAGTAGTAATTTTAAGTTTATTACTGTAAACTTAGTAATTTCTACAGTTTATTACTATAAAATGGCTGTATTATACTGTAAAAGCAACATTCATTTTTGCAGTGTATTCGTTATGATTAGTGAGGCTCTACTGTACTTAAAATTCAAAACCAAAAAGAAAAAAAAGAGGAGGCAAGGGAATAGAACAAATTATTGAAAAATACTTAAAATGAAACTGTTGCTTGAAAAATGCTTTTACTATTCCATAAAAAATTTCATGTGCAAACGAATTCATAATAGACATGTATAATATGAATTCCTGTCTTAAATTAGATCTCATTCTTACTTGATTTAAAAAATCTACTTTTCTGACGTCAGGTATGCTTAGGTATTTCTTTATAAGTGCGTAAATATAAGGTAATACGACGCTCTGAAACCTAGAGCAATAGGGTGGGGCGAAAAATAAAAAGTTTTTCCGATCAACTTCTAATAGTTGCCAAAAGTTGTCTTTGGTGATAGTTAGCTTTTGTGCAAAATTTGAGAAGAATCGGTTAATATCTTCAGGGGGCGCTGCGATCACAAAGTTTTACCATAGCTTTGTTATGGATTTTATGGTTAAAATATCAAAAAGAATGCCTTTAGCTAGTATCTTTGCGGTTTTTTTTACTCAAAAGATGTTTTCATGCATTGAAAGTATATGAAATGACTCACAAACATTTTATATGCTATATTTATATTTTTAAAAAAATCACTTTTTTTTCACGTTTTTGTATCTTTTTAAATGCTTAAAATATAAATATATCATATAAAATAATTTTTTGTGAGTTATTTCATATGCTTTGAATGCATGAATATATCTTATGAGTAAAAAAATGCAATGAGATTAGCTAACGGCATTGTTTTTCATATTTTAACCATAAAATCCCGATAAAAACTATGATAAAACTTTGCGATCGCAGCGCCCCCTGAAGATATTAATCGATTTTTCTCAAATTTTGCACAAAATCTAACTATCACCAAAGACAACTTTTGGCAACTATTAGAAGTTGATCTGAAAAACTTTTTATTTTTCGCCCCACTCTACTAGAGCTATTTCTGTACCTCAGAAAAAGACTTACGTAAGTCCATTTTCGTCACTTTTCAGTAGAGGGCGAAAACGATCGCCGGATGCATGGAAAGGATGGGACTCGTGCTCTTTTCATGTTGCTAAATAATTGAGAAGAAATTTCGTTTTTAGAATAATACTTCCGTGGGTCGATGCAGAATAAGATTCTACATTCAGTGCAGTGATAGAGTGAAAATCGAAATTTTTGGACGTCGTTCTGGTTCTGAGGTACAGATTTGATCCGGCTAAAAACTACTGTTTGAATAGAGTTTTTTACGGTAACTTTGAGCTATAAACATACTTTGCTGAACTCCTAGATTCTGCATGCAAAGCTGATAAAGAATATGTTTTATGCCCTCCATTTGTTTTCGTAATTATTACGGACTCATCAGTCTGGAATAGCCAATAACCGAGATGGAGGCAGCAATACAGAGTTTATTTTCATCTACATTCATTAATACTCATTATCTCTTTTTCCATTTAATACGACTTTTCTTAAAATTTTAATACGTAAGATGGTTTCATGGCTGACTTTTTGTATCTAAACTGCTCTTAATAATGATTTTATGAAGTTTTTTTTCCTTATAATGCTAAATTTTAGCTGGCATTGTAAAAAATTCTTTTGCAATTTTCTACAAGCACAAAATTATTAAAAATAGGGGCAAAACTGCTTTTTTTTATGTCATGCCGATACTCAAACTTTATTAATTTTCATCTGAAGTATAGTTTAAAGTAAAACATAAATAATATCAAAATTCAAATTGCCAACTGAAATTAAAAGCTTCCTTATAAAAAATGTAGTATTAAACAGTTCAACATTTATACAAAAAAAAAAAAAAACACCTGGGGGAGTTTCTTTAAAGCCAATCTTTACAAACTGTAAAAAATGAATGTTGCTTTTACAGTATAATACAGTTACTCTTATACAACACTGCGATGCAAAAGTTAAGACAAAATGCAAATATGTGAATAAAAAGAAAACTATTCTACGAAATGCTTTCAAATTTCTACTGCAGGTACACAATATGGTCCCAAATACGTGTCTGGAGTTCTTATAACTATCACTGGAATCAAATTTTGGATATTACAAAATACATTTTTTTACATTGTTGCAAAAGTTTAGACAATAGTCAGATTTTATGCAAATATCCCTTGAAATGTGATTGGTGGAGGAAATGCGGGACTGTATTATTCATTTATAAAGTGCAGAGATTGCTGAATAAATAATCAAAATCTCAAAAGCTCTTTAGTTCTCGTGTAAAGAAGATGAGCAAGTTTGGAAGCCGAAATTTGAAAATAAACCTACTTTATTAATTTTTTGTCTTTTAAATCGGCCCTAGTATGGTCGTACATTGTTTTTTACTTTGTGGAGAGCAAATTCAGACATGCGTATCGATCAAAAAGTCCAAGAAAAATTATATTTCTTAAGGATGAAGGAATTGAAAAAACGGCTCAGACTGACGATTCGCCCCTTAATCCTACAAAACTTCAACTTGGGTCAAAAACAGCACGTGACAGCATAAGTAGATGAACAACTGAATCGGAATGCATTAAAAAAAAACAAAGAATTGTGCCTGAGCCTTTTCGGACAGAGTGTCCCAAATAAACCAGATTTTAATGTGAAAAGCAACATATGTATCATCGTGACTAAAAAATGAATGGCACTTTCTTTGATCCAAATTATTAAAATTGGGATGGCCGAGATGGATTATAATTATTTTCGTGGAACTTGATAAATATCCAATGATCATATGCTGTGCTGCTTTTACCAATAAAATCTGGCTTATTTGGGACACTCTGTCCGAAAAGGCTCAGGCACAATTTTTTGTTTTTTTTTTATGTATTCCGATTCAGTTGCTCATCTACTTATGCTGTCACGTGCTGTTTTGACCCAAGTTGAAGTTTTGTAGGATTAAGGGGCGAATCGTCAGTCTGAGCCGTTTTTTCAATTCCTTCATCCTTAAGAAATATAATTTTTCTTGGACTTTTTGATCGATACGCATGTCTGAATTTGCTCTCCACAAAGTAAAAAACAATGTACTACCATACTAGAGCTGATTTAAAAGACAAAAAATTAGTAAAGTAGGTTCATTTTCAAATTTCGACTTCTAAACTTGCTCATCTTCTTTACACGCGAACTAAAGAGCTTTTGAGATTTTGATTATTTATTCAGCAATCTTTGCACTTTATAAATGAATAATACAGTCCCGCATTTCCTCCACCAATCACATTTCAAGGGATATTTGCATAAAATCTGACTATTGTCTAAACTTTTGCAACAATGTAAAAAACTATCTTTTGTAATATCCAAAATTTGATTCCAGTTATAGTTATAAGAACTCCAGACATGTATTTGGGACCATATTGTGTACCTGCAGTAGAAATTTGAAAGTATTTCGTTGAATAGTTTTCTTTTTATTCACATATTTGCATTTTGTCTAAACTTTTGCAGCGCAGTGTAGTAATAAATGTAAAAATTGCTAAACTAACAGTAATAAACTCTATAAATTGTAAATTTTACGGTAAAAACTGTAAAATTGCTGGCTTTACAGTATATTACCATGCATTTTACAGTTTTAAACTAGAACCTTTGCTGAGAGTATTATACTGTTGTTTTTATAGTATAATACAGCTAAATTTTAAGGCAATAAATTATAAAATTGCTAACTTTTCAGTAAGAAATTGTAAAATTGCTAGTTTTACGGTATTAAACTGTAAAATAGCTAGTTTTACAGCAATAAACTGAAATTATTAATTTTACAATTTATTACCGTGCATTTTACAGTTTTAAACTGGAACCTCTGCTACCAGTATTATACTGTTGCTTTTACTGTATAATACAGCTAAATTTTACGGCAATAAATTGTAAAATTGCTCGGCTGCCATTATTATACTGTGAAAACAACGGTTCAGTTTATGCAGTGCATGCAATATATCGCCAACTCTGTCCCTCCCTACAGAGACTGCAGTTTCGTAATTTTTGTGGACTCATAAGTCTGGAATAGGAGGTAAACGAACTGGAGGCAGAAAAACCGGTTGCTTGTACAGAATTAGTGTACCTCGTAAAATAACTAGTTGTGCCATACCACTGTTGTGGCATCTCGTTGGCGAACTAATTCTGTATTAGCTGCCAGTTTTTGGCATGCTAGTTTTGCAGTTTATTACTGTGCATTCTACAGTTTGTAATTTTAAAAAGCAATAATATACAATGCTATCTTGCAATCTGCATCAACGCTATTAATCTTTTCAAAGTTATAACACTAATGAAGCCGTAAAATCTTTCCCTGAAAAATAACTGCTAGTTTATATGTCACCAGCAACCTCTGTCGAAATAAAATAAAAAAAAAAGTAATATTTTCACGAAAGTTCACCAGCTCAGTACAAACAAGACGGAAAAGATACGAGTCGCTTCAAGCCCCCATTAATTCATCACATTTGAGCAAATAGGGCGTTATATGATGTCAGCATGAGAAAAACTCCCGCCGCTGTTCAATCAAAGGAAACTCGAGATTTAATTGTGGGCGAAAGCAAATCAAACGCTTAACTTTCTGGAGCGATGAGGGAACTATTTGTCTGGCAGCTGAATCAATTTCAGGTGGGCAAACGTTGGTGACGCGGTCATGACAAAAGTCAGCTCTCTTGTATTACGTACTTGCGAGGCATGAAATATGGAATTTCAATTCTCTCTCATAAAAAATGTTTTAAGTCGAAATTAGCTTGTCTAAATAATCATGTACTGTGCACTGAAAAACATAAACTGTTGTTTTTGCAGTATAATACTATCAGCAGAGGTTCCATTTTGAAGCTGTAACATGCACAGTAATAAACTGTAAAACTTGAAATTTTAGTTTATTTCTGTAAAGCAGCAATTTTACAGCAATTATTTTACTAAACAAGCCTTTTCTTTCTTCTTATATTCCTTAGCTTTAATAATTTTTGATGAAAAATAATACTGAATATTTTTGTAAAATTGATGTAAATAAAGCAGATGTCGTCTGTCTGACTTTTTTTTTTTTTTTGGTTGCGAATCCCAGAAGTCCCTATATTACCTACAGTCTTGAAATTTGGAGCAGAATTCCTTTGAACCCTGGTATGCAGTTCAAAGCATTTTTTTAAACTCCAATTGTACTTTATAAATCAGTTCATTAAAACTATGTACCAATCCATAGTTGTTTCTGCTGCAGATGATTTTGTTCGAAGTCTCTACGTTAATTAGAACAGAAGCTATAAGTGTGTTTTTAGCTAAGGAAAAATATAAGCTAAATTCAATAAACAAAGCTTTTCAGCTTTCATTTACTTGTATATAATAAATAAGTATTATTATAATTTATTTGTCTGGCATCTGAACCCGCTTCAGGTGAGCAAACGTTGGTGACGCGGGCATGACCAAAGTCTTCTCTGTTGAATAACGTACTTTGCGAGACATGAAATATGGAATTCAATTCTCACATAAAAAGTGTTTTAGGTCGAAATGAGCTTCTCTAAAGGATCATGTACTGTGTACTGCAAAAATTAAAACTGTTGTTTTTACAGTATAATACTGGCAGCAGAGGTTCCAGTTTAAAACTGTAAAATGCACAGTAATAAACTGTAAAACTAGCTATTTTGCAGTTTATTACTGAAAAATTAGCAATTTTTCGTTTATTACTGTAAAATTGGCAATTTTTACAGTTTGTTGCTATAAAATTAGCTGCATTATGCTATAAAAACAACATCTATTTGTTAGTGTGAGAATGAGGTTTGATTCGGGTAAGATTGTTCTGTAAGTAGTTTCAGGGGCGGATACAGAAATAGTTTTGGGGAGGGGCCTAAAAAAGTAAATAAAGTAAGTAAAAAGTAAATTCTCATATGAATTGTTACAAAAAAAAAAAAAATTCTTAAGGACCGCCTACACTGTAATATTACTCCCATGCCAGACCAAAGTAATTTCGTTCAAATTTGCTTCTTATGTGTGTTTCTGTAAGAAAATTATTTTTAAAAATTTTATTTGCTTTAAGAGAAACAAATTAAAAAAAAAAGTCAATGGAAAATTCAAATAAATTTAACTCCATTGTGAGGGGTTCAGGGTCTCTCTAAAATTCCCTACTGAGTAGTTTATGCGCTTCCTTCCAAGAATCGATAATTTGTATGCTGAACGCCTAGTGCAGAAGACCATTTACCAATACAGCATTTGTGTTATTTTCAGGCGCGGATACAGAGGGGGGGGGGGTCATGACCCCACCCTTAACCGACCATATACAGTAAAAAATTGCATTTTTGGGGCTTATATTACGAAAAAATTGCCACCCCCCCCCCCTCTTTTTTCCACAAAAATTGCACTTTGAAACTTAACCATCTTAACTTGCTCCTTAACCATCAAAAGCTAGACCCGCCCTTGGTTATTTTATTGAACAAGCCTTTTACATTTTTTGCTAATTATGAGGTGAAAAAGAACTTTCAAATTTTTGCTGACATCTCTGCTGAAACAATTCAAATTAAACAAAACAAGAAAAAAAAAATTATAATAGCAAAACTAAAACGATTTCGCAAAATTTCTTTATGAAAGGTTTTCGCTACGAAAAATCTAAATAAAATATATAATAGTGAAAAAAAAGTTGACCATAGCATTTTTACTTTAGCTTTAAAATCTTGTTTTTTCAGTTTAAAATGCGATCACAACTCGCACTCATTGAAATTAAATTTTAACTCAAAAATGGGGGGAAAAAGGATAGGTAGTATTACTCAAATACAAAACTGTATCACCGTTAACTGTAATATCTATTTTAAATTAACTCATTAAGTTATTAATTAAAAAAATATTAGAACAAGATATGAATCGGTGAGTGCAAAAACTACACCAGACACAAAAATTCGAAAATTCGTTTCTTGTGTAAACAGGCTGTGGGAGGCAAGATGCGTGCTGAGGTAAAAAATCCCGTCAGTCAGGTTACTCATTCGAAAGATACGGGGCCTGTTATTTGAACGTTGACCGTAGACACAATGCTAGAATTAAGACGTTTTTTCTCTCTTCTGAACAGTTTGAAGTAGTGGACTTGCGTTGTTTATGCACTCACAGATTCAAATGCTTCCATTCTTTCCTGTTTTATGTACCTAGTAAACTCACGTTGATCCAATATTTTTGAAATTAATTTCTTCCGAAATAAAACATTTTTCCTTTCTGGCATTAATAGCGTTTGAATGCCGCATTCGCTTAAAATGCAGCTCTCAGTTCTCGCAGATACCTTAAAATGGATTAAACGGGACACAGAGCAGATTCGAAGGACTTCATGTTTACATCCAACAATTTCAGTCACACAAAACCAGATTGCTCCGTCAAGTGATTTCGCGAATAAAATGAGTAATCACCACCGAGGTGGCATTTCCAACCTTTTCCCACACCGGCTCTCCATACCGCAGACTGGATGACACAGTTCCGCCCCCCGAAGAGAGGGGGCGCAATTTGTGGCCGCCCCCTCCTCGGAGGTTGTCCGCAAGCAGGGGAGCAAATCAGGATAATACCTCCACCCCGCTCTCCCTCTCCTCCGGAAAAGCGTCCTTTTCAAAGGATCCGCAGCCCGCTTACGTCAATAGCCGCGGCCGCGCTTTATGGCCACACGGCGTTGCCATGGGAGCCCTCCTCCTCCCCCCATCTCCATGGCAACCGAGAGAGAAGATGGAGAGTTATTCCTCCGGCTCAATGAGGGAGATCGTCAGAGCAAGAGATGGGTTCATCAACACCACTCCTCCGCCATTGTGCGCGCCCGGGCAATCGTTTGGCTTGTCGCCCGTTAATTGCTCCACCCCCGCCTCGCCCCCACCCCCCATGGGGGGAGGAGGGGGGCTCGACAAGATCGTCGCAGACCCGCCAAGTGAGCGAGGACGGTCGCTATCTTTGATACTCTTTTTCACTTCGGTTTGTCTTAGCTTATGTCTCTTTTGATTCGGAAAGCTCCTTCTGAGATCCGAGACAACTTAGATAAATGTGCCGAAAGCTTATCATTAAGTTTCATAACAGCGGGATGCTTAGAGGTTTATTGACGTTCTAAATGCAGTTGGGATGTACGTAACGCCGCATACTGCGCTCAGCATTTAGAAGTAAAAGCGTTATCATTACCTGCACTATTACGTTTGATTTACAATGGTTGCCGAGCTTACATTTTTTGCTGCTTTTCGTAATTATTTAAACCTACATTGAATATTTAAATCACTATTTATACTTCAAAATATAGTGCGAAGGATTTTTTTTTTGTCAAAAGGGTTCCAGAGAAAAAAAAAAAGTTTGAGTAGCCTTATAGACCACATGCTGTAGTGCATTACCCCAACTCTTTTTCACTGTGGTTTGCCTTTGTCTAAGTCTCCTTTAAATCGGAATGCTGCTTCAAAGATTCAGGACATCTATACATATGAAAATGGATACATGTTTGTTGTTTGTTTGTTTGTTCCTTATACAAATTCACTTTTCGTCGGATTTTCATCAAACTTGGCACAGAAACTCCTCGATGCACTATAATTTACATAGGCGGGGTTTTGAAATTTAAAAAAATTCCAAAAAGCTCGAAATTCAATTTTTGTGTCTCAAAATGTCCATTTTCTTTCAATTTTGAATAGATAGAGTAACAGAAATAAGCCTTTAAGCGTACAAATGGATAAAATTTAACGCCTTTAAATAGGAGTTTTTTCTAACAAAGATGACGACTAACAATGAATTTATCAATTGAAGACTCACCTATTTCACTTTAGCATGAAATAAGTTAAAAACAATTACTGCTACAATTATTTGTATTCAACACTAATTGAACATCTATTAGGAAGGACTATGTTGTTATAATAAGCACCCGGGCAACGCCGGATAATAAGCTAGTAAGAAAATAAATTAATATCAATGTGTTTGGATTTGTGAACATGTAGTGTTTGTCTCGTGCGATATATCTTTTGCACAAGAAATGGCGAGCATCCGTTTAGCAGAAACAGGCGCATTTCTAGAATTCCCAAATTCGCAATACAGTAACCCCTCGTTACATCGCACCTCGTTATATCTCTCTTTCGGATACATCGCACTTTTATTTTCGTCTTCCGAAAAATTATATTTCAAAAAAAAAGCTTATATAGTCTATAATAATAAAAGCAAGTGTAATGTGTCTGTCTGTCTGCCTGTCTGTCCATTTGTCTGACCGAGCTCTCCAGCCAAATATATCGCACGCAGGGACCTGGAATTTTTTACACGGAAGCACAAAGGGGCTGGCCATCAGACCTCGAAGCCCGATTTTCGATTTTTGAAATAGAAAATTTTAAAAAATCTATGTATATAAAGATGACGGTGTTTGTTCGTTTGTAACCGCTGGCCAGAAGTCCCCACAGCACCTACAGACCTGAAACTTGGCTCAAAAATTCGAACGTACCCCGCCCTCGTGCACCTCGAAGGCCAAATTTTAAATTTCGAATTAGTTATTTTTAAATTAATTAATTAGTCTCATTTTTGGTGTATCCGCCATAATTGAGGGGAAAAAACCTTCCCACATCCCAAAACATTATATATCGTTGGAAAGGGTTTCTTTTTTTTCTGAAAAGAAAAGTTTTAGCACGTTTCTGTCCGTTAATTAGGACAGGAGATATTAATTAATCAAATTTAATCAATTTTCAAGGCCTAACTCTGTACACAGAACTGAAACACTAGAGCCATTTTCCTGATCAGCTGCTCTTTTGTCCCTGAAGTTACTTTGTGATTTAAATTTGCGTATAGATTTAAGCCTTGAAAATTTATTCAATTTGATTAACTAATATCTCCCGTTACTTACTTAACTTTCTGTCTCTTATATTTATTTGGCGAATTGATTTAAACTTTAACATGACTTTAAGTGGAATTTAAAAGGTTGTGGAGCGCATTTGAACTAAAGAATATAATAATTTGTCTTCAGAGGGGTTAAAGTGAATTTAAATTTATTAAGTTGACTTCCTCAAAATTCGGTGTTACCGAAAATGTCACAATGGAACTATTATTGTTAAAAATTTAGGGATGGCTATTCAGTTCCTCTTCGCATTTGGCGTCGTAAAGTTTGGCGACAATCAGGAAATTTACCAAACCTCCCAGCCAGTGAAACACTACTTTCTCCAAATCAAAGAAAAAGAAAACTGTCTGGGAAGGAACAGTAGTTGTTTGCAGTCTAAAGAGTATTTTATTGCATGTTTAAAACATGTATTTAATGCCGCCATCTCTAAATTTTTAATAATAATAGTTCCATTCTGACGTAAATTTTGGCAACAATCGGGAAATTTTCCAAACTTCCCGGCCCGTGAAATCTTGATTATTTGAGGGTCACTGTTAGATTGTAATCACTTCAAAGTGATGGTACGAAAGACATTATATTTCTTTCCTTTTAATGTTCACATTAAAATCATGGAAGAATGGTTGTAGCTGATCTACCTGATACAATCGGTTCTTTATGTTAATAAATTTAGATTTGGCGACCAATTTTACATTGAAATTACGGTTAAATCGTTGAATTATATCAAATTTCAAGGGCAATATTGCTGTTGTCGTTGAGAGTTTTCGAAAATCTTGGCTCTACAGTTGTGTCAAAAGTTCCATTGGAACGTAAAAATTTCGGTAAAAATAAATAAGTTCGTCACACACACACACGAAAAGAAGAAAAAAGTCTTTAAAACTGAAATAATTCTCGCATTGAGCACTTCAAACTGAAATGGCATTAAAAGTGTCATCAATATATTTTAAAAGGTCGTGGTGCACATTTGAATTAAAGAATATAATAATTTTACTTAAGAGGGTGGAGTGAATTTAAATTTATTCAGTTGACTTTCTTTACATTTTTCGCACGGGCATCGCCGTGCGGGTACTGCTAGTTATATATAAAAATGAATGCATGTACAGTCATAGAAAAAAAAAACGAAACACTCGCTCGTATCTGAAGACTATTAACACTGGAGACACGTGTAATATGTTATTTTTTCAGGAATAATGTGCTCTATAAATTTTTATTAGAAAAGTGTTGCTGAGGGGTAGTCTTCATATAAAAATTGGCATTAACTTTAAAATTTTCTAGGAAAACCCCCTTTTGTATCTCATATTTGTAATCAGCAACGTCATTTAATCTTGTATACCAAACCGTTTTAAATTTGCTCCAGTCGTTGCTTCACAATTGAACTGAGAAAAAACCGTCCCGAAATGTTAAAAATATTTTTGATACTTGTGCATGTAATACCTAAATCACGTTAGGTACGGCAAAGATTGTTTTTTTTATATCAAAGTATGAACCCACCCAACAATAAAAACGTCATTAACTTCCTCTCAGATAAAATTTTGAATTTTTTAATAATTATAGAATTAATATTTGAAAAAATAATGATCTGGAACCATATAATATTTTGATGGAGAAACAATCTAGAAGTGATTTCAAAGGAGAATCCAAAATGGGAGCTCAAAATATCCAGTAGCTTTTAAGATATGCTAAAAGAACCATTTTTAGGGACCATATACAACTGTTCAAACTGACACAACAGCAGTGTATTTCTATTTAAAGAAAGCTTATCCACCAGTTGCAGAATATACTCAGCGTTTTTATAAAGTATTTTGCTTTCAACTGTAGCCACACGTTGAAAGCGAAAAGGTTAATAAAACTGCCGAGTACATTTTGAAACTGGTTGACAATCCAATTTTTTGTCCATTAGTGAGAAGTCTGCTTTCATGCAACATACAGTAATTCAGAAAACTTTTTACGTAGATACTTGACTTTTACAGAAAAATGTGGCATCTCGGAGGTTTATTCGGAATAATCTGAGACGATCAGACGTTTTTTTTTTTTTTTTAATTCCGAGCCACAGTTTTAACATTATTGCTGATCCTAATACAGTAGTTTATATAAATACAAAGACTTTTAAAACGTAACCTTTCTCCAGAAAATATGTGCTACCTGAGTTAGTGCTTAGCTAAAAATATGCATCTATCTTTGTTTAATCAAAGAGATAGAATGTTGCATTTTTTATTTGCACTCTATCAGTGAAGTTTTCTTTTCAAGTTTCCATGTCAGAAGACACCTTTCTTTTGTTCTTAGCAAGTATAGCAGCCGAATATTTCAGAGTGTTTCGTTTTTTTTTTCTATGACTGTACCTATGTATGTCCTTTATAGACTCAAAGACCACCCGCCTGATTTGCTAAAAATTTCACAATTTGTTTGTGTCCTTACTGCATCAAGAGAGTGGTATCAAGAGACCAATTAGAAAAAAATCTAACAGGTATTTTTCTTTTTAATTCCAACTTTAGTTAAACTTCCATTAATAATCATTCCTGAATTTAAATCATTATATAGTGCTTCATCTCAACTTCCCCTCGATAGCTCCTTTTGCGTTTGATATTGTCTTTGCTTCGCGTGGTTTTCTGAGGCTTCTCTCAACTCAAGTAGATAAGAACTGTTTCTTTCGTGAGTATTCACCCTTGAATAGATAACATTTCCTTTTTTATTTTTTCAAAAGTAGAAACGCAATTTTGTAGAATATCATCACACATAAATAGAGTTTGATTTTGAGAGAAAAGTTTGATTTCACGTTTTCTTTCACTTCGATTTAACTGACCACGTTGAAACGTGGTTCGAAACAGGGAAAAGTGGAAAAAATCCCTTGAGTGTAGATTGCTCTCCTTGAGAAGTAGTGAAAATGTGACTTACGTTAGTCTGGCTTTGAGGTGCAGATTTTTTTTTTTTTTTTTAGAATACGTCAAATTTGATGGCCAATCTCTTTGATAAATATCATTTCGTCCCCCTTATACCACGACATGTTATTTTTATTTTTTTTAGTTTACTATATTGGTGTTTGTAAATAGTGAGATTCAAATGAAAACAACTGCCATACACGCATACAGTCGCAGGTGTCGCAGCTAAAATGTTTTTGTTTAGTTACCGGAAGGTTCAAACTATTTGCCAATATAGCTTTCAGCTCGCCGGAAGCCGATGAAAGTATATGCCTCAATATATTTCATAATATTTTTTCGCAATTACTTTTTTTTTCTTACTTCAGATAATTTTAAATTTTTATTAACTTTAATTATTTCTGGTGTAATATACATCCTATAAGTGTGAAAGACCAATGTGAAATGAGTTTTTATAAATTCAAGTTCGGATTTCTGAACGTATGAATTAAAATTGCAATATAGGGTCACGTCTAAATTTAATTAAAAACGTAGTGTTTCAACATTCTTGGTTTATTTTCGGTAATATGCATTTTTTTTTCCCAAATAAATCTTATGGAGTATGTTACTACAACTCAAGGGCTAAGTAATTACGGCATTTAGCCCCGCGACGCCGGGGTTTTGTTTTAATTTTAAAAAAGCAATTGGAAAGCAAATTTATCTTTTTATTGTTAAAAATAATCTTGTTTTTTGCTACTCAACTAATCCTTTCCTAGTCACAAATGAGATTGATTTGCCTTTTAGTTGAATAATTGCGTTTTCGTATATGTCTACCGACGAGCGCCAAGGCGATGCTCCGTCGCCAAGCGTGGCGCCGGCAACCCTCGGCCGGGTGCAGAGTGCGGGGCCAAGCGTGACAGAGAGGCCAATTAGGGAGCAGAAGTGGCCGGAGCAGGTGGACAGCGGTCAGCGGGGGCGCAGGGATGACCGCCTCTCGCGCCCCGCTGAATCTCTGACCGCGGATGCAAAACCGGGAGGGATAAATGCTTCTCGCTGGAGAAGACAATCTCTGCAAGTTGTTTCCGTGATCATTAGCACGCCCATGGGAGGTCACTGTGATTTCCCAATAATTCCCGTATTCGGTGCATTTTCCTGACGATTCGGCAATTTGAGGACAATAAATTGCAACATTGAGATTATTTGTTTTTTTTAGTTTTTAGAATTGGTTTTTAAAAGATGCCTATGTTTTTCCTCCCTAAATGTTATGCATGTACTGTCTAAAGTTTTTTCGCGAAACCTCCGTCGTCTGCGCAAGCGCCAAGTCTCTTTGGACTTCCTCGAAATAGGGGGGAAATGCAACGAGGAAGTAGCAAGCGAACATAAACTGAAGGCATCGGGCAGAGCGCATCCTAAACCTGTCTCCCCTTTTTCAAATGGAAGCGTTCGTGGCTGCTAGGCGCACCATACGCAAACAGACAGTACGCCATGTGTGCATGCTTGTATTTTATCGTTGGAAAATAATTTATCATTCGGTAAAATTCGGCAAATTGATAATTTTCCCCCTCCCAAAATTTTAGTTCGCGGCGCATCTGTGATTGATTCTCGGTTCAACTTTGATTCGCTGTTTCTGTATTTTCAGGTGCTCCTCATTTCTGACCGCTTCTCTCACCCTTTTTTTTTTTTTTTGAAAAAAAGTAGAGCTTAAAAAGCGCGTCATCTTAGCCGCACACCAAATGACGTCATGCCTTCACTGCTGACATTTGGAATACCCAGTCTGCGCTCCGAATAAAAAATTAATTAAAGTTAACTTAGAGGTATATCGGCACGGATTTTTTTCACACTATTTTTCTTACTTTGTTCTATACGGGGAGAGAAAGAGAACACATATTAAAACTAAATTTAAATTTTTTAGTTTCGATTGAAATTGTACAATAATAATACTAATTTATAATAGTAATAACAATAATAAAAATAATAGCAATAATAGTATTGACAATAGTTTTAACGATGGCAACAATAATAAGAATGATGATAATAATAATAATAACAATAATATTAGTAATAATAATAAAAGGAAGATTAGTAATAATAAGGATAATAATGGCAATAATAATATTGGAAATAGTAATAATAATAACAACAATAATAATAATAACAGCAACAATGATAATACTAACAATAATAATAACAATAGTAATGATAATAATAGGAAGAATAGTAACAATAATAATAATAACGGCAATACTAGTAGCAACAATGACAGTAATAACAATAATGATATTGACAATAGTAATAATGATAATAATAATAATATAATAATAATAACAATAATAATGATGATAATAATTTGAATGTTGGCAAATTAATATCCCAGATATAGCGCCTTCTGGAAAAAAATATTAATGTGACATTTGAAAGCATAATAGAAGCTGAAAAAAATGAACTTGAAACAATTTTCAAAAGGAGAACAGTGCCGTGTTTTTTAGTTGTTAACAATATCAACTTTAATTAATCAAATAAGAGTTTTTGAATGCTAGATGCATATAACAATATTTATTTTTGTAGTTCAAAAATAAAAGTCAATTTAAACGGTTTTATGCATTGCGTTGCCTAGATTTTACGATTAAAAAAAATAATAATAACATTGAATTGAAATGAATTTGATTGCAATATACTCTCTATCTCTTCATATTGATAAAAAAAGGAATTTTGTTATGCATCTAAATGCACAAAAAAAAAAAAAAAAAAAAAACGCACAGTCATTTAAATGATATCCATAATGCCACCCTAATTGTATAAAAAGAGCATTTTTCCAGAACGTTTCATCTTTTGGTGGGTTTTTAATTAATTACTGAAAGAGAAAATCATTTTTTTCACAGATTGAGAGAAAAAACAACAATAAACAAAACGTAAGACTCAAATCTAAATAATTCCCTCACTTTAATTATCCAGCTTGTTCAGTTCTCCTTTCATTAGTATCTTCATAAAGAGCCCAGACGTAAATTGTACACCTTTCCAGAACATAACGAGCGAGAAACACATCACAAATAATTATTAATTTATCTACAAGATCCCCTTTTTCAAAAACAGAAAGCACACAGCCACCGGCGCAATTCATTAAGCAAATTTTTAGCCATTGCTTCATTAAAATACCGGCGTCATTAAAATTCATCGAGCCGATATATTTATACATATTTTTTTATTCTATTACCTTCTCTCCTCGAACTTATTCATTATTTGAGAGAAGAAGAAAAAAGAAAAAACCGTCTCAAGAGCTTCTAACATTCCGGCTTCTTCTTTTCATAAGACGTGCCTTAGTTTTTAAATCATCCAGAAATTCCGAGCTACCCCCCCCCCTTTTCCTGCTTTGCGCTCCAATTTCAGTGAAATTCAGCGCCGTAATGGATTAAGTCCGACTTGATTCATCGCACGGTTTTGAAGATGGCGGAATGAGCAAAAGCTTTGGAGATATCCGCCGTGATCAGTTTCTCGGGGGAAGTTTTTAATTTGGATATGCGAGGTAGGATTAATAATGTTTTGACGTGCACAAATTAATAAAAGAAAGTAAAAAAGGGATAACAATAACAATAATTATTATCATTATTGTTACTGTTATTTTTCTTATTTTTAATTTTTCTTGCTATTGTTACTTCTATTGTTGTAGCTATTATTATTTTTAGTTTTATTGTTGTAATTTTCCTTATTATTTCCGTTATTATGCGATGTAGGATTAATAATGTTTTGACGTGCACAAAGTGATAAAAGAAAGTGAAAAAGGAATAACAATAATAATAATAATAATCATTATTTTTGATGCTGTAGTGTATGCTGTTATTTTTCTTATTTTGAAATTTTGTTGCTGTTATTTATTATTTTTAGAATTATTGTAATTTTACTTATTAGTTCCGTTATTGTTGATATTTATATGTTATTATTATTGTTATTATATTGTTACAATTATTATTTTTATGTCATCGTTAGTTTTCTTATGCGATGTAAAATTAATGTTTTGACGTGCACAAATTAATAAAAGAAGGTAAGAAAGGAATAACAATAACAATAATAATTATCATTATTGTTGCTGAATTATTATTTTTGTATTATTGTTAGTTATCCTCTCATGTAACGTAGTTGTTGATTTTAGTATTATAAAATTCACGTTCTTTACAAACATAAAAGTAATATATTCAATACTATTTTTAACACTAAAGGCTAAGCTATATTACATGTAGATGTATTATGAGTGTTTCAGTTGTTTGTATGCAACTCTGAATGGAAGATAAAATTCACTCTCTTTGCAAATACAAAAGTAATACATTTAATACTATTATTAATACTAAAGGCTAAGCTATCTTACATGTTGACGTATTACAAGTGCATGTAAACTTAGAGGATATTTAATAATTTTGGAAATCAGAGGGAAAGCAAAGTATCATGAAATATTTTGATTAACTCTAAAAGCGTATTTTTTAGTTTTTTTAAACTATATTTAAAACTAGCAAAAATGCCCGGTGTTGCCTGGGTCAGTAATAATATTGAGAAACAATTTATATACTCACCTTTGTTTTTTTCCCTGAACTGGAACTCGAAACACCGCTTTGACGATTTTCAAAATGTCAACAAATTTTTGCGTAACTGTTTTGGGATACCTAGGATATTTTGCTCCCCTCTTTACTTTATGAAAATACATTAAGTATTATTATGTCACCAATTTTTGTCACAGAGAAATAGTTATCAAATGCTGAGATACTATTGCTGACCATAAAATGACGTTAAAACTTTCTGTCCTAAATGATTTCGAAATTAATAGGGAACATTTAGCAATTATTTATGCAAAAATGCAAATTAATGGTAGTTTTAGTCTTGTTTAAGGGTTTCATTGATTTAGTATGTGGATTACTTTACTTTTTGACATTAATTTTAAAAGGTTTTTAATAGATACTTACGGAATCGGAAAACAAAAGAAAAAAAAAACTGAACTTTTCAAATGTGAGAGTATTATATCGATGATTAAGATTTCACCGCAGTCGATAAATATCAGACAATAATCGTTTTACTTTGGTTACGTCGTGTAAAAAGTAAAGTATTATCACGTAGTCTTTGGCACAAAAACTGGCGTCAGTTGAAAAAATCGCCGAGAATCTCAGTTATTAAAATCTTGCAGCAAATTTGGCAGAATTCCTGTTCAATCGGATACTAAGAAACTGCCCTATTGTAAGTACCCAGAGAAAGTGACCAATCAACGCAAACAAATTTAAGAAATGCCGCTAAGTTGTATTTAAAGCTCCATCAAATTGGAAAATAATGAACCTAATCCCATTTATTAGTTACCAATCTCTGCTAGCGGTTACGTTACCGATACTCTAAAACACATACTATTTACAAAACTTGAGAAAATAATTGACGCAGTGAACAATATACTAATAAAGGAATACAATTTATTCTGCAAAATAATATTTGCACGTTTCAAAGCACAATAAAAAACACATTTTGCTTAAGGATAAATATTCTACTTACAACTAAGACTACAAAATGTTTTAAAATACAAATCATAGTAAAAGCTCGTTAGAGAGCTAGCGCGTTCGTTTCCAATGTGTATGTAAAAGCCTTTATATTAACCATGGAGCTGAAAAAAATTACTTTTTGATTTGACTTGAGAAAAACCTTGAACATTTAATGCGAAAAGCTGAAATGATATACCCAATTCTAGCTATTGACAGCGAGTTGAGATATATTGTCTTATTCTCATAAAGTAACAGTATACGGCATGTTTGTATGCTTTACCAATCGGCACATTTCGAAATTTTGTTCGGCAATTTAGAATTTTCCTCCTCCAAAAAATTTAAGTTCGGGGCACCCTTGACTACACATAGTTTAACCAGTTGGATGATACCTTTAAGAGAGCTCTCTTTCGTGATGCAGGCTAGGAACAGAGCAATACCTGATGTCCAGCACCCTCTGATGCTTGAATCCATATGTGGCTATGGGTCACCTATGGCTATGGGGTACCATAAGACACCCACAGGGTGCCACATGGAGCAAATGGCATTTTCAAGGTGTCATAGAGAGTTAAGTGGCACCCCTCAGGGGTGCCGCTGGTGCTACAACGTGTCACCCTTAGGTGTCTTGTGCAACCTGTAGTTTTATCAGTACATACAGGGTGTCCACTCCAATCGTGGACCAATAGCTAATTTCTAAACCGTTAGAGATAAGCATATAGTTTATTTAGGAAAAAAATCTCCAAATTACGAAAGGAATTTTGGGTCTATTCAATGTTTTCCAAAAAATCAAATTTTGAAAGAGTTACGAAATTTAAATTTTTATACAGCCCCCCAGTCCTATCAATCATATTTAGTAAAACATTTTTGACACTGTAACGTTTAAAACAAAAAAAAATCACTCTTCTACCACAAAAATTGACCGAGTTATGACGTTTTGAAAAATCAAGATTTTGAAGGATTTCGCATACGGTGCCTTCAGCGATCTCTCGATGACGTCATGAAATAATGCAAAATCTTGATTTTTCAAAACGTCATAACTCGGTCAATTTTTGTGGTAGAAGAGTGATTTTTTTTTTGTTTTAAACGTTACAGTGTCAAGAATGTTTTACTAAACATGATTGATAGGACTGGGGGGCTGTATAAAAATTTAAATTTCGTAACTCTTTCAAAATTTGATTTTTTTGAAAAACATTGAATAGACCCAAAATTCCTTTCGTACTTTGGAGCTTTTTTCCTAAATAAACTATATGCTTATCTCTAACGGTTTAGAAATTAGCTATTGGTCCACGATTGGAGTGGACACCCTGTATATTGCTTGTGTATGTTTCGTCGTTGCCTTTTCTTTTCGGCGGTAACTTACTGCAATTTAATTCCCGAATGCCTTTTTTTAAAAGCATTTGTTCACTGTGCTTTTTAAAATTAGATAGCAAACACATTTTTCTGAGCATTGTTCGCATATTTCTAATTTATAGTCTTAGTTATTATCTGAGATGTTTAGCACTTAAATCAGCTCGACCCATTTGTAAAAATTCTTCAGCAGAAAAGCGAAACATTTCCTTCTCTGCACGTTCAATGTTTTCAACTTTTCATCTGAATTACATTCAGTTTGCTGTCTGACTTTCTCAGGTAAAATCTTCCGCATGCATTCAAGCATGCGTCAGGTCTTCTCCGATCTTACCAAAATAAGGGTGATAGGTAAGATAACAATAAGGGGAAGAATAATAAGAAGCATCTTGAACCATATCAAACAACGTAGACCGATGCTAGTTTTAAATACATAGTTTAGTTGATTATGTCAAAAGGATGGTATACGCCCAAAATGTCGCGGCCGAAATGTCGTGGGCCAAAATGTCGCGGTCAAAATGTCGCCGAGCCAAAATGTCGCGGGCCAAAATGTCGCCGGTCCAAAATGTCGCCGGTCCAAAATGTCGCCGAGCCAAAATGTCGCGGGCTAAAATGCCGCGGGCCAAAATGTCGCCGGTCCAAAATGTCGCGGTCCAAAATGTCGCTGGTCAAAAATGTCGCGTGTCCAAAATGTCGCGTGTCCAAAATGTCGCGTGTCAAAAATGTCGCGTGTCCAAAATGTCGCGTGTCCAAAATGTCGCGTGTCCAAAATGTCGCGTGTTTAAAATGTCGCCGGTCAAAAATGTCGCGGGCCAAAATGTCGCCAGTCCAAATGTCGTCAGACAAAAATGTAGAAGGTCCGATATTGATACAGTTGGTACCAAAAATTAAAACATATGAAAAGGCTTTTTAACACCAAATTAGCAAAAGATTGCTAATTGCTGTTGATGAACGTGTGCGTTAACGATAGTATGGACTAAAATTTTTGAAAAATACTAAAAAAAATTTACCTTTTTGGCTTGTAAATGTTTCGAGCGTTTTGCAAGAAACAAATAGTTTTCAAACAAGCCTACGTTATTTATTTACAATAGCTTATTTCACCGTGACTCGCTATCTACCAAGCTAAAAACGAATAGATTAGCAGCCCAAGCCAAGTTTAATTGATATCGAAAGGAAAATTTATGAGTTAAAAAAGAAGTTGAAGAACAGTGAAATGAATAAGACAGATATACAATGTTTGAAACTTGGTTTTTGTTCAAATTTCTTACATGATTGAAAGCAAGTCTATAATATTTAAATAATAGAGGTGTTTTTATTTTCTTTTTCATAAAATGTGTAAAAGAAAGTATTGGATCAGTGAAAAATTGTCAATTTGGAAGAATTTACACGTTCTGACATGTGCTGAATTCAATTTTACCGTTTATTTTTTTAAAGGAAAATTTGTAAGTGTATCTGCGTGACCCATTTTGGGGGCTACTCTACCACAAAACTTAATGCGTGAATTAGAATGAAATTTGGTACATACATGTACCAACCAATATGTGATTCAGTGCTGATTGGTTTTTGCCGCTAGTTCTTCCAAGTTTTTACATGCAAGAATGTAATGGAACGTTTTCAGCATAGCGTGATTACTATGTCTGAAGAAGGTTCAGACGAAATCAAATAAATGGCCCATAGGAAGCCTTCAGTAGATACACCACATCATCGAGGAAGCAGAGCAATTGAACTTTTTATTTTTCATTATTTGTGAGTGATGTATATCAAGAAGTAATGCAAGTACTCAGACAAAATTTTGTTTGTAGAATGGTCTTAAAGGGAGAGATGCTTTTTCATTTCTGGCGTTAATCAGCTCAGACATGGTAATGTACCTTCGTTACAATCAGTATTTAAATTTGAGTTGAATATAATACCATTTTTTCTCTTGACATTTCACCTCCCCTTCCACCACTCAGTTGTTACAAAGAAAGCAATAATTCCATGAACTAATTTGATTTCAAACGCCTCCAAACAACTCTTTAAGAAAATGTTCCAGAAGAAAATTGCCGGCTACGCGGTGATTAAACAGTATTCCGTTTTTGCAAAAGGAAAAAAAAAGCCTTTACAGCAAATTTATTTGTATAATTTCCTTGCGTGAAAAAAAAGAAATAATCCTAAATATAGTTTAAAAAAACTAAAAAATACGCTTTTAGAGTAAATCAAATTCAAAAGAAGATTTTGAAAACTGTTGAATATCCGCTGAGTTTACACACACTTATAATATGCATTCTGTGGGCGATCGATGCCCAACTCAGAACTAATGGCAAATGCACTTATTGCACATCAACATGCAATATAGTTTAGCCTTTAGTAATAATAATGGTATTAAACATATTACTTTTACCGTTTGTAAAGAACACGAATTTTATCTTTGACTCATACAAACGAATAAACAAAAAAAACAAACAAACCCACATGTGAAACTAATAGAAGCGTAGTAAAAAGGAAGAAATTTAGCGTCCCTGGGCCCTAAGTACAGCCCTGAAAAAACTATGGCATTATTTTGGTACTGAAGTAATTTAAGCTTTAGAAGAAATCAATTTAGTTACATTTTTGTTAATAAATTAAGCTAATTTTCTAAACTGCTACGTTTAAAAAAAGTTACTAAACAGGTGTATTTATTATATCGTGATAAGCTTATTAGTAAAATTGAGCTACGTAATTAAGCTGCATTGAATTTGTGAATTACACATTAAAGCTGTACTATGCACTTAGCGTCATTTTGGAACGGCTATATTTTGAACTGAAAACATTTTGAACCGGCTTCATTTCGGATCGGCGTTATTTTGGACCTGCGATATTTTAGGCAGGTGACATTTTTGACCGGCGACATTTTTGACCTTCGACATTTTGGCCCGGCGACATTTTTGACCGGCGACATTTTTGACTGGCGACATTTTGGACATGCGACATTTTGGCCCGCGACATTTTGGACCGGCGACATTTTGGCCCGCGACATTTTAGCCCGCGACATTTTGGCTCGGCGACATTTTGGACCGGCGACATTTTGGCCCGCGACATTTTAGCCCGCGACATTTTGGCTCGGCGACATTTTGGACCGGCGACATTTTGGCCCGCGACATTTTAGCCCGCGACATTTTGGCTCGGCGACATTTTGACCGCGACATTTTGGCCCACGACATTTCGGCCGCGACATTTTGACCCCAAACCCAAAAGGATAGCAAATGCAAATTTTAAATTGATAACTTCGGAAAGTTCTCACTCACTACCCATCACCCCTTTTTTAAGTGGAATGGTTCGCGATTGCTAGGCGCGCGGCATTCACGGATAGACAGTACGTCTTTTTTTCTGTTTCTTGTATCGAATTGAATATATTGCCGAATTATTTGCACAGGATTGACCACGAGGGGAATGAAAAGCTTTGAATGTGTCTTTAAGCTTTTAAGGGGATGCTTTGTAAAGACTTTATCTCTTTGGGGTGAGAATGGAAGGGGTCCGTTTTTGGGGGCGTGTTTCTCAGCATTTGGAAAGGGCGCCGTCGGTCTTCTGGTGGAGAAACTCTTGATTTGCATACAAACACTCGGTTTCTGTTCTTTTTGAATGGATTTAACAAAGCGTTAATGTGATACTATTGCAAAAATTATTTTGACCACATTATCAATTACAAAAATTAACTTCTAATTAAATCTATCCTAATTGCAATAACTGAGAAAGTTAGATAATAAAGGTATTCAATTTCCAACCCATAGATCGCGTGCAGCCTTTTAGATACTCATTCAAATCGTTTACAGTGAACTCTCACTTATGCGCCGGCCCAAGGGACTAACATAAAAAGGCGCATAAGTGAGAGAGACGTATAAGTGAACAAGCCTATTTGAAGGACTAAAACCCAACATAGGCTCTAATGAGAGAATGAATAAGAAAATTTCTATAGACAAGGGACACGATAATGAGAAAACAAAAATTGTAGCATACCTAATTACAAACTTTTCCCTTTAAAACGATTCACAATAGATAATTGTCCCTCTCTGAATTCTTGATCAAGCCGAAAAAGGGCCTCTCGTGAGCAATAAAGGCGAAAGATTAAAGAGGAAAGGGAAGAAAAATGCTTTTTTTTTTTTTTTTAAGAAAATAAATTAAATTCTTGACAGGTTACGGAAAATTCGGCGCATAAGTGAAATATTTATCTTTAGAGCGACGCATAAACGAACGACACTATCATTATTTTGCTATGGAATGTGCTGGGACCAATGAAAACCGTCGTATAAATTAAAAGGCGCATAAATGAGGCGGCGTATAAGTGAGAGTTCACTGTATTTTGCACTTTGACTTCTCAATTTCCGCCCGAGACAGCACAAGAAATATTTACATTTCAAGAAAATGGAAATAACACCCACGGCACCGGTGGAAACCGAACCCACACCCTCAGGCATATGAGGTAAATGCAACCACCGATCGGCGGTGGAAGCCTCGGGAGTGTACACTAGGGTGGGCGAAAAATAAAAAGTTTTTCAGATCAACTTCTAATAGTTGCCAAAAGTTGTCTTTGGTGATAGTTAGCTTTTGTGCAAAATTTGAGAAAAATCGGTTAATATCTTCAGGGGGCGCTGCGATCGCAAAGTTTTACCATAGCTTTGTTATGGATTTTACGGTTAAAATATCAAAAAGAATGCCTTTAGCTTGTTTCTTTGCGTTCTTTTTACTCAAAAGATATATTCATGCATTCAAAACATATAAATAACTCATAAAAAAATATTTTATATGATATATTTATATTTCAAGCATTTAAAAAGAAACAAAAACGTGAAAAAAAGTGATTTTTTTTAAATATAAATATATGATATAAAATAATGTTTGTGAGTCATTTCGAATGCTTTTAATGCATGAAAACATCTTTTGAGTAAAAAAAAAAACGCAAAGAGACTAGCTAAAGGCTTTCTTTGTGATATTTTAACCATAAAATCCATAACAAAGCTATGGTAAAACTTTGCGATCGCAGCGCCCCCTGAAGATATTAACCGATTTTTCTCAAATTTTGCACAAAACCTAACTATCACCAAAGACAACTTTTGGCAACTATTAGAAGTTGATCTGAAAAACTTTTTATTTTTCGCCCCACCCTAGTGTACACTATAAAAAATGAATGTTGCTTTTACAGTATAATACAGCTAATTCTCTAGTAATAAACTGTAAAAATTGCTACTTTTACAGTACAGAACTGTAAAATTGCTAATTTTACCGTTTATTACAGTGCAATTTGCAGTTTTAAACTAGAATCTTTGCTGCCAGTATTATACTGTTGTTTTTACAGTATAATACAGATAGATTTTACGGAAATAAACTGTAAAATTGCTAACTTAACCGGAACAAAAAGTAAAATTGCTAGTTTTACAGTTTATCACTGTGCGTGTTACAATTTTGAACTGGAACCTCGGATGCCAGTATTATACTGTAAAAACAACAGTTCATTTTTTGTAGTTCACTTCCCGATTCGAATTAAAACCATAATGCATTGACTTACCTCACTTACAGACAGAACATTCCTCATATCTCTCTCAATTTCTGCGTCGTCTTTTTATTTGCTTTCATTCCCCTGCACCGTCATCCCACCACTCTTCTTCTTCTTCTTCTTTTTTTCCCTTTCTTTACTTCTCCATCCTCCCACCTCTTACTTGTGCCCGAAATTCGTTTTTCTGCACACAGACGACTTCTCTCTCTCTCGCATCGTCTTTCGCTCCTCCCCCCACTCTCTCCATCTGGAACGAGAGAGGAGGAACACGCACTCCAGAATTCAGGCAGATGGAAGGAGCATGAAGAGCAAGAGGATGCGGATGAGAGATGCTCGGGCGTGGAAAAGGGGGTGGGTGGAAATTATCAGAGTCACGTGATAGGTTTCATTCCGAGTAAAACCGACCCCTCGAGTCTTTCTTTCTGACAGCGCTGTGGTTGCTGGGCACTTTGTCTCTTCCATTCCACTTAAAAATTTTATTATCGCTACAGTAGATAAAATAAAATTCATCTCAATTTTTGTAAAATAAAGATTTTTTAATCATATATTTATATGAAATGAGACGCAGTATCACGAAAAATATATATTTATAAATTGCCTACATGTAATCAATATTGGAATTATAAAGTTCTAAAAATATTCTCTCTAAAATTCTCTTAAACTTCTTAAATGAAATTTTTATAAAATTCTCAAGTAAAATTTAAAATCTTTTAAACATAAAAAATGTTTTTAAAATCTATAAATATGCAACTTTTCCTTTTTTTATATACTTATTTATTTAAAAAAATATGAACAAAAAATATTAACGAATATTAAAAGATTAACTTATATGAAAAATATTTTGAAAAAAAAAATAGATTACACGATTACAAGGCTAAATTACGATTATTGAAAGAAAGATTACAATTACGATTACGCAAGAAATACGTGATTGAACTTACGATTACACGATTTCGTCTGTCCCATTTTCAAATTATGATTACGATTACGATTACAGAAAAACGTAATAGATAACTTTGATTACGATTACATTTTCGGCGATTACTCCAAGCCTGGTGCGGACTCCTTGATTAGAAAAAATAACAATTGCAACGACAATCAATTGTTTAAAGTTTGATTGTCGCAACCGTAACGGTGAAATCGCCCTCAAGTACAAATCTAGAAAATAGTGGTCGATCAAAATAATATCTGTGGCTTGGTTCTAAAAGGGCCTGGGTCAAAAATGTTAGTTTCGAGAAAAAGGCGATGAAAGATATTTGAGATTTTTTAGAATGCTATAACTTTCTTATATTAAGATTCCCATTATTATTTTTTGGTATTTATTTATTGTTAGTGTAAAGAAACATTATTTTATCGTATGAAATTTTTTATATTATATATTATATATTATATATTATATAAATATATAATATATACAATAATTCGTATAATATATAGACATTGGCCTTTGTAGAATTAGAGTTTTACTAAATTGGAAACTTTTGATGTAAATAACAGAATGTGAAAAAGTTGACATTGGCCCTATTAGAACCAAGCCACAGATATAATGTCTTATAACCTCATTGATGAAATAGACGTAGTGTCTAGAAACGCGAGGTGATTTGGCAGCTGGTTACCCTCCATCCACCCGAAACTGTGACACGTTATAACAATGCCGAACCAAGTCTTTACTTTGATTCATTCCCACTAAAACTCCGGCGCGACTCATTCACCTTATTACAATGTTTGGAGTGCATATACGCCAAGCCTCACTCTCGGTTCTGTCTAGATGACGATTCTGTGATGCAAACCATTGGCGCCGCGTTGTTTACTATTGAGCCAAATGAGCTCCATCCATTATCCCCCACTAATCACCGCAATTAGCGTCTCTCCCTTTTAGGAGCGAAGGTTAAGCGCGGCGCCAATTCATTAGAGCTCGCCAACGGGCCATACAGTAGAGAGCCTTGACGGGAGAGAAGGGGACCGTTATTTAGACGGATCATTTGGTTGTGATAAGTCTGGTTTTTAATACGTTTGTATTAGCTTCACATGTAGGTTTGTTTGTTTGTTCGTATGTGTGTATGTATGTAACTCTGAACAAAAGATAAAATTCACGTTCTTAACAAATATAAAAGTAATATATTTATTACTATTATTAATACTAAAGTGCTAATTCTATAAATATGCTAAACTATATTGCATGTTAATGTTATAAGAGTCTATAAGTGCATGTAAACTTAGCGGATATTCAATAGTATTGAAAATCAGAGTATCATGAAAATACAGTTTAACCTTTAATATTAAGAATAGTATTAAGTATATTACTTTTATTAGTTTGATTAATTCTAAAAGCGTATTTTTTAGTTTTTTTTAAATATAGGGTGAGTTCTGGTAAGTGCGTCCACGGGGTAAGTGCGTCCACTGGGAATTATATGAATACTGGGTTGAAATGGCTTCTGTAACACATCGACTATGTTAGATAACTGTCTAATGATAAATTCAATAGGTAGAATTCAGGCCTGGATTCAATATACGAAACACAATCAGAGACAACTTAAATGTCTTCGAAAAAACTCCAAAGTAAAGATTGAGAAGGTTTTGTTTCACTTTCTCTTGTAGTCACACCAAGCAATTGAAGTCAAGAAATGCAAGTTTTTTCTTTTGAGTAATAGCTACTAATAACATACATGGGGTATTTTGATCAAATACTCTGAATAAAATTTGTTTATATGACGGTACGCACTTTCCCTTTCTTTAAAGTAAGGTGGGGGTAAGTGCGTACCATTATGATGGGGCAAGTGCGTACCACTATCATGAGGCATATGCTTACTATTATGCGGAGCAAATGTGTACGATTATGATGAGGCAAGTGTGTACCGTTACGTGTAAAATCCAACTCTCGTAATTCACCTTTAATTTTGCTTATAACTCTTTTATAAGCCGATTATAAATCCTACGTCATTTCCATCAAGTATTTATATTTACATTGATTGTGGCATAAGATTTCAATTTGATTCATTACCTCTGAAATATATTTGGCTTTTAGATATCAGTTAGTAAATTTTTTGTTGAAAATAGCGATCATAAGTTATACTTAATTTAAACCAGAATGACAAATGAAGCAATGAAATTAAGTGAAATACTAAATGAGGAACCAACTGATTCAAAAAACGAAGGTGGAGTAATAATTAAATTATATTTAAGAAAATTAAGAACACCTTGTGAAAAACTATTTCAATGTACAAGAAAAAAAAAGTACAAGTATCATATCATGATCAATTATTTTCTTTTTTTTTTTTTTTTTGCTCTTTATTTTGTGTTTTTTATTACTGCTGCTAATTCTAATAAGAAAAATATTTTAAAACCGTATTTATTCGGAAAAAAAACGAATTGTTCACTCAGGTCACCTAACGATCTACTTCTACTATATAAATAGAAGTAAAGAAAATCACAGGGGTACGCACTTACAACAACGCTATTGGACGCACATGCCTCATCTTACATTTAAGAAGGGGTAAGTGCGAACCCTGGCTTAAACACAGACTGATTAATGTATTAAACTAAAATAAACTATTTAGACTATAAGTGATTATTACTAAATAAAAAAAACTTTCATTTGCTCACTTGGTCTTATTAAAAGAACAGAGGAAGAATCACAAACACAACACTCTCAATCTTCAAATCACAGTTGTTTTTAAGACACGTGGGATATCACTGATTGCGTTTCATGCATGCAAGCAAGTGCTGATCTCTAGTATTAGGAATTATCCCAAGGCAACTACCTAACATATTTGATATGTGCCAGAAGTTTTTTCCTGTTCATATTCACATAATTTAAGTTGGACGCACTTACCCCGCTAGGTAGGGAAAGTGCGTACCTTAGAATAGGTGTCATAAACCAGGTCACAAAACCTATGCTTATGGTTTATTTAACATATTATATGCTTGAAAATCTTAGTAAAGGATCTGGAAAGAAAACTAAAAAAAAATTGTGAGTGTACAAGATTTTTCAACAGAGCAGCATCCTTGAGAACATGAACTTTGAAAAAAAGGGTACGCACTTACCAGAACTCACCCTAATTTAATTATTTGAAATGCTATTAAGTATGATTTTAGCTTGGAGGAATGCAATATATTTAAATCTATGTGGGTAGTTAGACTTATTTTTTTTGTGTATATATAAATACTTGAGTGGAGGGATTATGGAATTCCATATACATATTTATAAAAGTAGCTTTGCACGATGTTGAAAAAAAATCGTATAATCATCATGAGCACATTCTATGATTGCTGTTGTTTGCTTGTAAATTAAATACTACATTGCCTAGAGACAGCGGCGTAAGCAGACAAATCATTTCGGGGAGGGGGCGCAACTAGGCTATACCCTAGGGTGTTTAGCCTAGGGCCCCGTAATATCTTAATCGGGGCATTGGTCATGCAGATATTGTACTAATTACAATTAAATAATTTAATAAGATAAACATTTTCCATGTTGACTTAAGTAGAAATTGACTTTTTCTTTTGCATTACTTGTTTCTAATTCTTCATACGTAATGCTGATCATTACTTCTAAAACCTAACAAAATAACTAAAAATTCTGATCAACTAAGTTAATTTAGTTGAAATCTCTAAGTTCTAACCGCACTGTACGATATAGACGAACCAATATGTTTTTTGAAAAGGCAGCTGTGCCAAAATGCAGCAATGCAATTGTTGCCACTCAGCATTTTAAAATATCTTATTAAAGATTTCATTAGGACATTTTTAATAAAGTGGCGCCGTCGCGAAAAATCTCCTCTACTTTATTTCCTTCTTGGAGTCTAATTAAATATGTTCCACGTGACCTATTGTGTGAGTTTTCTTTCTCTTTCTTTTCTTCTTAAAGAATCTCTGGGCTCTTCAGAGCACTTCCCGGAAATTAATTGGACGTTTTTAGTTTTTTAACTGTATCTTTCTCCGTGGCAGTGGAAATTCGCAAGAAAAGAACTTCTAGAATCTCGGTATTAAGTTCTTTACAACGATTTTGAGATTTTTGAGTCATTACGGATGTTATTAAGGGTTACTCACGTTTGAGTACGAACGATTTTTGAAATTATAATGATGTAATCTTGAAACTTGGAAAACATGTTTGCAAGAATTATACAATAAGGAATTTTACCTAAACCTACGTTGTGTTTTACGTTCAATGTGCTCATTATTTTTCTTATCACCTGCAGAATGTGTTACATCATTACTGGAAATGAGAAATCTAAAAATTTAATTTTCCATAAAGAAAAAAGTTATCAAGCATCGCAATGTTTGCTGTATTGCTCCTGCACCGCAAAAAATGAACTTTTCTTTTTACAGTATAAAACTGGCATCCAAGGTTCCAATTTAAAACTGCAAAACGCACGATAATACACTGTAAAACTGGTAATTTTAGTTTCTTACTGTAAAGCTTGCAGCTTTAGTTTATTACCGCAAAATTAAGCTGTGTCATATTGTAAAACAACAGTATAATACTGGCAGCAGAGGTTCCAGTTTAAAACTAAAATGCGAGGTAATAAACTGTAAAATTGCTAATTTTACAGTTTACAATTGTAAAATGAGCAATTTCAGTTTATTGCTGCAAAATTAGCAATTTTTACAGTTTATTACCATACAATTAGCTGTATTATACTGTAAAATAATATCCATTTTTTACGGTGTAGATACTTATTTATAGCAACGTTTATTCTGATATTTTCGTCAAATATCATTTTCTCGCTGCTAACAGGAGAGCATGCCATACTAATGAAAATAAAACGACTTCAATGCTAACAGTATCTGTATTTGCTCCTTAAGACTGATTTTCATAACATCTCTTAAAGGAATCGGTAGTACATCATAGCGTCGTTTCTAAAACACGGAAAATTAAGCGTTACTCGGTTTGTGCTGCTAATAAAAATAAAGTGCTCGAGTGCTCGTTTCGTATCAGATACTTTTCTGAAAGCACATTATTAAGTGGCGTTATGCCGAGTCAATTCTCCAGGGTCTTCATTAAACATCGCCTCCCAAAGTGGATCAGGGTACTAATGCTTTGAGAGATTTTAACTTTTCGGATCAGCATTCGGAAGTTTTATTCATTTGTTTCCCTCAGAGATCAGTGCTGTTGGTTCATTCAAACAAACGCATGAGAAACAATTTGCTTAAATGGAGGATATTACCGTGTCATTCTTAGAGAATTTGTTTTAAAGAGTATGACGTTACAGTGATTTATTCCTCAGCATAATGAATTCACGCGATCGTTTGGTATTGCGCCACGTAATTCGGCAACTCGAAGCTGTTGATGTTAATGAATAATTCCGATATGTAGCTGTTCATTAGTTCACTGTCAAAAATGAACGTTGTTTTTACAGTATAATACATCTAAATTTATAGTAATAAACTGCAAAAATTGCTAGTTTTTCAGTAATAAACTATAATATTTCTACTTTTACAGTACTAAACTGTACAATTGCTAATTTACAGTAATAACCTGTAAAATTTCGAACTCAACAATTTATTACCTTGCATTTTACAGTTTTAAACTGAAACCTCTGCCGCCATTATTATATTGTTGTCTTTAGAGTATAATACAGCTAAATTTTACGGCAAAACTGTACAATTGCTAACTTTACAGTAAGAAACTAAAACTGCTAGTTTTACAGTTTATTACTGTGTATTTTACAGTTTTAAATTGGAACCTCGACTGCCAGTATTATACTGTAAAAACAACAGTTCCGTTTTTTCAGTGTTGTTGGCACAGATTGCATTCATTAGTTTGATATTGATTTCTATTTTTGACAACATACGTAACAAAATTAGCAATCATAATTCGTATTAACCGAATAGAGAACGAATATTTTTTTGTTTGAACCAAAATAAGGACTTACATGAAAATTTATTGAAGTTTCAATATTGGACTATTTTTCGGGAACAGACGTATACTGAAAAAAGTGAATTTCCTTCTACTTGCATGACAATTAGTATAGAAAATATCTCTGAAGAGACTTTATGCAAAGTTATAACTTTTAGAAACGCAAAGTAATCAACAGCAGACCAAGGAAATTCGAAAAAAAATGAACATGTAAAAAATTGATTACTAATGTTGCATAAACCTGGATGCAACTGTTTATTACTAAAGCTTTAATTAACTATAAACTTTTTTAAATTTTTATTTGCAGCAAAAAGTGTTTTTATTCGAAGTCAGTACACACTATAAAAAATGAACGTAGTTTTCATAGTACAATGCAGTTAATTTTATAGTAATAAGCTAAAAATGTCTAGTTTTACAGTAATAAACTGCAAAATTGCTAATTTTACAGTAATAAACTGCAAAATTGCTAATTTTACAGTATTAAACTATAAAATTTCTAACCTTACAGTAATAAACTGCAAATTTGATAGTTTTACAGTTTATTACAGGGCATTTTACAGTTTAAATTGGAACCAGTGTTATACTGTAAACACAACAGTTCCTTTTTTGCAGTGCAACTAACGAAAAAGTGCTGCAACTATTTTTTTTAATAGATTCCCACATTGATTTCTATTCCAGAGACAATCGGTGACATTAATGTGTAATTGCTGGTGACTGTCTAAAAGAGGAGGAGCAGGGTCAATCGGCACAAGAGACACGTCTTGAACCGGACAATAAGCCACGAAAGAAAAACACGGGGCGCTTAGAGGGAGGGAGAGAAAAAAGATAAGCAAGAGCAAGAAAAAAGGAGAGAGAAAAATCTGAGCAGCCATCTCAATGGACATCTCTTCTGGAAAATGCGATGAAAGAAGAAGGATGTTTCGCTCGAATGGGGGTGGAGAGGGATGCGGAAGAAAAAAGAATAAAACTCTCGACCAGAATTACTTGAAGAACTATTCCGGTAGACATATTTTGCCACCAGCTACAGTTGTTGAAATATACTCAGACATTGCTTTGATGCAATACTCTTCTGCAAGTTTTTTTTCCCCCGCTACACTGCAAAAAATGAACTGTTGTTTTTACAGTATAATACTGGCAGTCGAAGTTCCATGATAAAACTGAAATGCACAGTAATAAACAGTAAACTAGCAGTTTTACAGTTTCTTACTGTAAAGTTAGAAATTTTACAGTTTATTGCAGTAAAATTTATCTGTATTATACTGTAAAAACAACAGTAGGGGAAAACCGCCTATATTGGACCACTGCTTAAATTGGACCTCGGGCTTAAAATCTAGTACAGAGATCTGTGCTACACTTTAACAGTAGAAGTATAAAGTTTTAGGAATAAAATCAATGTGTATGAAGTTTCACCAGTCTTCGAACTGTTTAGCGTGAGTTACGGCTTGATTTTTGTTGAAAACGTGCGAAATCTTATTTTGCGGACTTGTTTCTAGAAGAATAACTCAAAAACTTGAGAATTGCGGTAAAATTCTGTTACAGTGTTATAATCTATGTTTGATAAGGATTAAATCAATGTATTTACATGCGCTATTGTGATAATTTTTGACAGAACAATGAGCTGAAGAATAAAAAATGACCTGTTTTCCTTTATTGGACCGAAATAATTTTCTTATATTGAACTGGTGGTCCAATTTAAGAATATGATTTTAAACAAGACTTTTTAATTATCGTAGCATAAAATAAGTGACTCGTCTTATTTAATAGAGTAGTTAAACATATTTTAAGCATACTTTAACACCTATTCACGATATTCATTTAAAATTTTTTATCAAGCACATTTTTATCAAGCAAAAGCTGCAACTTCTTAAAATGTATGTTTTTTTTCTCTTCATCCATTAAGCTGCAGCTTCAGGCTGTTAAGCATAGTCATTAACTTAAATAAAATTTATGCTGGATTACCGAGAGTTGTTACTGAAATTACAGTTACCTGAAATTCTTTGTTATTTTCGAAACGATTTTAAAAGTAAACAATTTATATACTACTAAAATGTTCAATGTCTCAGCCGATCTTTTCACTGTCCAAAAGCCCCAAAATATATTGACGTATAGAGGTAAACACCAGGTTGGAGCAGTAATGAGTGGTGAATGTGGTAGAAACACACTGGTTATTTGCTGCATGAGTGCAACAGAATTGCAAGCTCCCCATGCTTATTTTCAAAAGATTACGTTCCATGTTCGGACTTATCGTAAAAGCTTCCCTGGTGAGCAATATGCTTGTTTAAAAAAAAGGTTGGATCACAAACGATAATTCACACAATAGTAACATCTTCCAGAATGTTATGTTATAGACCGTTTGACGTAGTTATTTCATCTAACATCATACCATTTCTTGGTTATAGTAAAGATAATAATCCTGTCTTAGGTAAAAGATAGTCTTGCTTCAAATCCAGCATAGTCACTTACTTAAAAATTTTCAATTTTTTTCTTTTAAACCCCAATAGCAAGTGTCGAAAGCTGTATTTGCTCTTAACTGGATGCTGAAATTTCTAGTTTATTTTTATTGAATTATGTCTGTCCGGGGCTCTAGCTTTTTAATTACCTCCTATTATTATTTATCAGCGCAAACCAACCTTCCTGATAAGCGAATCCAATGAAAAACAAACAAACCAAAATAGAAAACCCACTCACATCCTTTGTCCCTCTTATCACTATGAACCATATTTTGATAAAATAAGAAAAGACCTGATACATGCGCAAATGCAAGGAAGGTTGAGCTTTAAAATATCAAACAGTATATTCCTTAAATTTGCTGAAAACAGGATCACACAAACACTTCAAAGACAAACAATCCGATAATATTCAGAAACTCACATTTTTAATTATTATTTTTACTTTAAAGATTGTGCTATCCTATCTCTTCTTCGCACATTCAATACAATTATAATTCATCAAAACTAAATATAATACGTTTTTATGCTACAAAAGCATGAACAATGCTTCTTTTACGCAAAAAATATTGAAAATTAAGTTAGGAAAATGACTAGAACTTTTTTCAAAAATGTTGGTACTGAAATGTGTATATTGTGCAATAGCAACAAGAAAACGAAAAAAAGCCACTAATTTTATTCTTTGCAATGATAGAACACACCTTTAGGTTTATTTCGAATGCTTCTATTATTGAATATGACCTCCGCCTCTTCATAAAAAGCTACTAAAGTAAATTCATGTTTTGCACATCTTTTTTCTACATCTGATATTTTGCTGAACTTAACAACTGAATTTGGGAGTCATAAATTATTTCTCACTTTTCTTTCTGCTTAATAAGGGATTAAGATGATTTTTAAGTAGCATAATAGGGCTGTAAATACACTTAAAAATAAAGGTATGTTTGTTTTTCAGTGAAATTTAGGTTAGGAAAATGACTAGAACTTTTTTTCAAAAATTTTGACACTGAAATGTGTATATTGTGCAACAGCAACAAGAAAACGAAAAAAACCACTAATTTTATTCTTTGCAATGATAGAACACACCTTCAGGCTCATTTTGAATGTTCCATTATTAAATAGGACCTCCGCCTTTTAGTAAAATGCCACTTAAGTAAACTCATGTTTTGCACAAGAAAAAAAATGCTTGTCGTAGTTTATTCAACTTTTATTCAAACAAAATTATATTATGTAAATTTCAAGTATTTTTTTATTAAATCCTCATACTTTCAGCAACATATCTGAGAATTTTTGGAAATATTGAAAGATTTCTGCATCCGTCACAATTTACTGAAGAGATACATATACATGCAGATTAGGCTTAGCGGTTGACAGAAAATGCAATTTTTTGAAAAGTTTGACGGCCTGTAAAACAAAAACCAGATCACATATGGGCAAAAGAATTCATATGGTTACTTACCACCATAAAAATATTAAATACACCAAATTTTATCAAAATCCGAGGACATGGGTTACATGACCGGGTGAACTGACGTGGAATGACCCATAAAGAACATTGATGCAATACACTTGGCTAACGAGCACTATTTAATAATGTTTTCTCTTTAAGTACATCATGCACGTAGATGTGGTCTGTATTCAGTTTCTGTGTATTTTAATCGAGCATGTGATACATGGATGCGAGAACATTTAATGAGATCCCTTATCTAATATCGTATAGGAGAACTTTTTCAACTCTTATTTGCAAACCGCAATCAAGGCCATGGCAAATGCTGTGAGTTGATTCTAAAGAACATGAGTTTGGCGTGTTAATTGACATGTATTTAATGAAATTGACTTGGCTGCAGCAGAATTAGAGGCAAGTAGTCCAGATAAAACTAGTCAAAGTGAACAAGTTACATGTTTGGCTGGCCCGTCATTTCAAGTTTTTCCAGGGGGTGGGGCAAAGGGTAAAAACACAATACAATTTCACCAGAAAACAACAAAACCCCCGCCTACTTATATGCAAATACATTGATTTCTCCAATTCAAGAGGGGGACAATTGACCCTATCCCTTGCCCCCCCCCCCCCTAAATGACGGGCCTGATGTTCGGTGTAAGTTGTACACCATGTAGAAGAGCTAGCTACGACCTAAATTAGTATAAGTTCTTCAGAATCGGCGGATAGTTCTCCTCAAAACATGTCAACTCTAACTGATTTTGTAAAGCCAGCTCACATATCTGTACCTCAGAACCAGACTAACGTAAGTCCATTTTCGTCATTTTTCGGTAGAGGGGAAAAACGATTGTCGAATACATCGTTTTTCCCCTCTACTGAAAAATGACGAAAAGTCCTGGGAAAAAGCTGTATAGTTCAAATATAAATTATTCTATGATTTCCTGGTACGGTCCAATTTAGGAAGCGCAATTTAGACGCATATAGTCCTATATTGGACTTTTGCAACTTTTTATAAGATAATTTTTTAAAAGATAATTTTCATATTTTCAGAGAATATAAGCTTCTAGGGCGGTTCCTGATTAAATTTAGCTAACGATGACCTATTTTGCATTTCTGTTTTGCTTCACATTGAGCGACACAGGCCTCCTGTTCTTAGGGGGTCCAATATTGGCGGTCTTCCCCTATAATAGTGACAGCGAAGGTTCTAGTTTAAAACTGTAAAACGTACGGTAATAAACTGTAAACTTAGCAATTTTGCAGTTTATTACTGTAAATTTAGCAATTTTACAGTTTAGTACTGAAAAAGTGGAAATTTTAGAATTTGTTACTGTAAAATTATCAATTTTTACAGTTTATTACGATAAAATTAGCTGTATTATAATGTAAAAATAACATTCATTTTGACAATTTAATACTGTCTATACCAGCGGTATTTACATTGTCAAAATGTAATAAACCCGTCGATCGCAATCGACCAGTTGATCTTCCTTTTAGTCGACCGCGAAAATATTTTAAACGTTGCCTTCGTTTTCAGTAGTTTCGTTTCAGTAGTTTCAGCCTTCGTTTCAACTCATAAACACTAATTTCTGGAAAAAATAAGTGAAAATTTTAAGTTTAAATAAAAATTTATTGGTAAAAATTCTAAACTTTACATAGTCACTATTTTATAAATTTTAAAACAAGTAAATGTGACTGAAAATATTTTAATGTGGATTAACGTAACATTATTTTTAGCAATTTAAAACAACTTCTTAATAAGTATCAAAGTCTTTTTTTCGTAAGAGTTAACCTACAATTGGATGTGAACATAGCCTCAACTTAACCGAGTAAGCATCATAAAAAGATTTTTGTTGGGGAAGAGTAGGTATAAAATGAAGATAGTTAATCCTTTGGTTTCTTTCCACTGAAACGTATTCCTCTTTTTTTTAAGCTCTGCATTGGACAACATTTTTTTAACCCTCTCGGCACCCTGGACCTCATATGAGGCTCCTACTTTTGAACTCAATTTTGGAAGAAGTAAACACTTAAAATGATTTTTTTTCCGTCAGTGACTCCACCTATTCATGTAGATCACATATGAGGCTCCTAAGTGAAAATCATTTTAAGTGTTTACTTCTTCCAAAATTGAGTTCAAAAGTAGGAGCCTCATATGAGGTCCAGGGTGCCGAGAGGGTTTAAAAAGTCTTTTCGTCTAGGGAACTAGATTTTCCTCCTGGTCCCTATCTTAAGCCTCTCTTCCGACATAATTAAAAAGGCCCTAAATCCAATTTTGCTGTAACTCATTTTTACATATTTTTTGTTCTTTGTTCAAAGATTTAGTTAAGAAAGAAATTTAAAATTTTGCTCCTGGAATTGCTCTACTAATGAGCTAAATCATTTTATTTTCAATATAATAGCATGTATGAAGGTTACAAATTTGTACCTTTTAGCTTTTCCCAACCATTTTTCCATTTGAAATGGGGCTTTCTTTTTTAAGAAGGCAGCACTTTGCAACTTATTACTACAGTGCAAACAGTAGATTGTTCTTTTTACAGTATAATACTGGCAGCCGAGGTCCCTGTTGAAAACTGTAAAATGCACAGTAATAATTGAAATTGATAATTTAACAGCAATAAACTGTAACTTGCTGATTTTACTTTATTGCTGTGCATTTTACAGTTTAAACTAGAACCTGTAATGCCAGTATTATTCTGTAAAAATATAACTTTTTTTTTTTTCAGTGTGCCAATCACACTGCAAAAAATGAACTGTTGTTCTTACAGTATAATACTGGCAGCAGAGGTTCCAATTTGAAACTGCAAATAAAATGCACAGTAATAAACTGTAAAACTAGCAATTTTTTAGTTTCTTGCTGCAAAGTCATAAATTTTACAGTTTATTACCGTTAAATATAGCTGTATTATACTGTAAAAGCAACAGTATAAAACTGGCAGCAGAGGTTTCAGTTAAAAATTGTAAAATGCACGGTAGTAAACTAAAAGTAGCAATTTTACGGTTTATTACTGTAAAGTTAGCAAGTTTTCAGTTCAGTACTGTAAAGTTAGCAGTTTTACAGTTTATTAACGTAAAATTAGAAATTTCGGCAGTTTATTATTATAAAATGAGCTGTATTATACTGTAAAAACAACATTCACTTTTTACCATGCACCTTTAACATAAAATTGTTAATTCGGTTCATACTGATTTTTCGTCTCAAAGATGTCGGACACGGCAGCAGGACATTTCCGGTACTCCTACCTCGACCTACTCACGTGCCACGTCAGTTTGGGGGCGAACCCCCTCCCCCCCTCCCCCATCGAACAGATAGCAGGCCCCGAGGGGGCGGTGAGGGGAGGTCGGCGCTCGTGTCCTGGAGTTCTAATGAGGCTGGAACGTGCCTCCTCCCTCCTCTTTCCATTCTTTCCGAAAGGGCGCTATCGTCTGGTCCCTCCACCCCCCCCCCCTCCGAATCTTTTTATCTTCCAGTAGTTTCTGTTTCGGAGAGCCCACACAGTGCCCTCTGGGGGAAGTGCGCGGCTTTGTTTGTTTACTTCCTTCTGTTTCTGGTTGAAGTGCTCTCTCTCCTTTCTCGCCTAAGAGGATTTTTCTCTTCTTTCTTTTTTTTTTTTCTTTCTCTCCACTGTTTTATACTCGGCAGATTGAACACGGATATCAAAGCCACCCTCCTTTTTCGGTGACGTGGAAATGTTTACCCGCCTATTGTTCGTCACGAAATAACGCCCTGGAACAGTCTAAATAATGGCGACGTCACACCAGGATGAACCTATCCGAGTATCGGTTTACGAGGATAAACATATCACTGTGGACGGGCTCGTACCTATTTTGCAGGGATGCACCGATTAATCGCCTTAATCACCAAATTCGGGTCGATTAATCGGCCGAAAAAATATTTTTCAATTATTATGCTTTAAAGTATGTCTTCACTAAGAAACTATGATGACTAATTTTATTAACAGTAATAATAATCCTCACCGTTTATAGAAGGGTTTTTTAAGTTAGCTCTCCTACTTTGAATAAATATACATAGACAATGTTGCAACATTTTTCATTTTCTACTTAGCACAGTGCTTTTAGATAACCGCTAATTTTCAAAGAATAAAAGTATTGAATTAAATTGCTACTAATTATTTAAAAATATGAATTAAACGTACTCCTAAATTGGAGCACTCTTCACAGAGTCCTCCTCCCCCCTTTATTCTGAATTTTTGTGTCCAATTTCCATAGCTAACAATGTGTTAATAATATTATTGACAATAATACGACAATTGGTTCTAAGAAATTGGATAAAATATTGAAATTATTTTTTGAAGACTAGGAAAATGGAAAAAAAAATCTTCTCTCAGAAATAAATTATCTAATATTTCTAAACTTGGAGTTGAGAGAGAAAAAACAATGATGGTAAAATTGGTAGTAGAAAAACAATCATCCTTATCAGTATTCTGCTCAGCCGATTAATCAGTAACCGGTAATCGGCGAATTTGCTTATTGATGCATCCCTACTACTTTGTTCATTGTTTTTTTTTTCAAGAAGAACGAAATGTTAAACTATTTAACCTTACATTTCACCAACTAATATCATGGCATATTATTTGAAACCATACGATGCTTGTCTCAGAAGAATTCGTCTACGTATACAATTTTTCTCTTACGTGTCAGAGAGCATATTTAAATTGAATTGTTTATTTCAGAAACCACCTAAGTGCGCTTTTTTCAACTTTCGGAAAACTAAAAAAACTGTTTTACAGCTTAAGTATAGGTTTAGACTCCTTCAAGCATTGTTTTTACCAAGTCAAAAACATGCTACTGGGATAATCTAGTTTTTTTTTAAATTTCCCTTTCAGTTTTTGAGTTATAAATTTTTGAAAAAAATTGCACTTTAGTGGTTTCTGTAATAAAGGAGTGTAGCCAAAGTGATTTTTAAAAAAATATTATTGAAATCGAGTCAAAACATTATTTTTTACCTGTTTTCGCATTAAAAGTAAGCAAAAGACACACTTAAGAATATAAAAGAGTGTTTTTACTATGCCTAAATCGAAAAATACAAGTAGACTACACGCTACAGTAAGTCTATAAACACAAATCTGGCATTATTCACTTATTCAGCTTCTGGGCCAGTCTTCTGGCAACTCCTTGTCAGTTGTTGGCCATTCGATGACAGTGTCATAGAAGGCTTCACATCCAAAAGTGTATTCCAAGAACTTTTTTATATCATCTGTCATTTTTTTTTTAAATTTCGACCTAAAACCAAAAGTCTCACTGTGCAAAACCATTGTTTTTCCTGATTATTAACTAATAAAATTCTTGCTTTTGCTTTTAGGCTTTTCCCGTAGCGAGGGATTTAAAATTTTTTTGGCAATTGATTCATTTTTCGCACTGCGTGCCGGCAAAATATCGACTTTAATCAAATCGGGACTTTTAGAAACGCTTCACCTGACATAACTTTTGTTCTCAATGTAGCCCGTTCAAAGCCGGGTGACACAGCTACACTATAAAAATAAACTGTTGTTTTTACAGTATAATACTGGCAGCAGAGGTTCCAGTTTAAAACTGTAAAAAGTACGATAATAAATTGTAAAATTGACAATTTCATAGTTTATCACTGTAAAATTAGCAACTTTGCTGTTTATTACTGTAAAATTATAAATTTTTGCAGTTTATTACTATAAAATTAGCTGCACTACACTGAAAAAAGTCATTTTTTACAGTTTAGTTGCTAATAAACAAAAACAAACTACAGTTGGTGTAATTTGCTTCTTTACGTGACATTGTACATTTTAAATAGAGTGTGGAAATTTTTCCCGCTTTATTGAAAAATATCATACAATCTTGGGTATTTATATAATCTTTGAAGAATATCCATACACAATCTGCTTGAGTTATTTCCTGCATTTTCATTTTATGATGCGGATGATTGTTTTAAAATATACGAAGAGAGAGAGAGACTTACACCTTAAAGAGTTGTTTTCCCCGCACTAATTCTTCGCTGGCAGCCAAACGCGATTTACAGCGAGAAAACCGCCGAGCTAGAAAACGATTAAACGATGTTTGACGATAAAATGTTTTGAATAGTGACTGAAGTTTGTATACGTTTAACAAACCAAGATATTCTACTGTCTTCAGACTTTTATAAATTGTTTAAACTGCTACAAAAGAAAGATTTTTCGAGAGATGTTTGACTAAAGTATGTATGGGAAGCATAGGCGGCTCGTGCACTAAAAAAGTGGGGGTCAATAGAAATGGGGGATGGGGCAACATCATCATAAGCTGTTTTTTTTTCAGAAAACATTTGCAATATGTAGGGATTTTAGCATTACTCATTACATAACTTGCTAAAAATGTCGAAGAAATGCCTCAAAAATCAAGGCGAAAATCCACCATAGACTCCCTTTTTCGATTCAAAATTCCATTTTTATAAAATAACGTGAAAAAGTCTATTTTTAGAAAGATTCAACTTTAATTTTCGTTAACTAAATCAATCCATTGAATAAAGAATTCATTTTTCAATTGAACATTACTTTTTAACCTTAAAAAGTGAAGGGGCAAGGTCCCTTTACTTTTGGAAGTGAGGCGGCGGCCGTCCCCCTTGCCCCCCTGTACGAGCCGCCTATGATGGGAAGCATTATGACGATCTAAGAAAGCGAGTTACAACTTTTTTTGAATGATTTAGTTCGATATTTTGCAATTAACAAGAAGAAAAATAATAAGCCTCTGCATGAACGTTGATCCACTATAAATAATTTTATGTGATTAAATTGTACGTTTAGTCCTTCAAAATAGATAACGGCTCTTTATTGAAGTCGAACGGTTAGAAATTGACATACTGATGAGAAGAAAGAATATATGTAGGGGAATATGGGGCAAAGTGGAATAATTAAGATAACATACCTGTTTCAAAATGAACGAATTAGAAACTTGTTCTGAAAATCAGTGTACATAAAGAAGGAATAATGCATTTTGTCATGCAACTTTCATTGAAATATCATTTTTCATAAAGCAGTGAGTAACCGCTCCTAAGTAAGGGCTAAGGCAGGATCATGCAATACACCGCAAACTCGGTTGTTGCGATCCATGAACTGCAGTTTCGTGCTTATTATGCACTCATCAGCATGGAATACGAAAGTAACCGAGTTGGGGTCAAAAATCCTCTTATGGAGCAAAGAGAGCCAAAAAAAACTGGTAGCTAATGTGAAATTAGAAATACCTGCGAGCGACAGCACTTAGTACGGTACAACTCGTAATTTTTTAGGCAGAGCGCAAGGTATAAAGCAGTGAGTAACCGCCCCTAAGCAAGGGATAATGCAGGAACATGCAATACACCGCCAACTCGGTTAAATAAAACTCAATAAATAAATTATTACTGAAGAAACAAGCGAATAAATAAAACTGAATGAATGAATTATTACTGAAAAAATAAACGAATAAATAAAAGCATGAATAAGTGAATTATTACTGAAAAAAATAAACGAATGAACCAAACTATGAATAAAAGAACTGATTAATGTATGAGTAAAAATAAATGATTGAGTAAAACAGAAGATGAATAAGAAAATAAGCAAGTAAATTGCTGAATTAATAAGTTAAGGAACATAAATTAATTAATAAATGCAGAAATACGAGCGTGATTTAGTAAATGAATGCATAAGCAAACGAAATGAGCTATTTCACTTTGCCGCATCCACTTTGCCCCACGTGCACTTGACGAATGACATTGAGCGTTTAAAATCATGCTTATTGTGAACTAAATAGGGACTGCACTGCACATTAGTAGATCTCAATTAATAGTTTAAATAATTACAAAAATTACAATTTCCCTTCTCGAAACTTACTTTCATTAAATATCTCAAAAAATTTAAGCGTAATCCCGAAAACGGCAAATATCGAGCTAAGCCTTGGCTAAATTCACATGGTATTGAAATGTCGAACTTAATCTTTCCACGTTTGAACAAAAATGGCAACGGCAATTCAAAATTGATTTTCAAAAACTTAAAACGCTCAAAAGTTGTTCCCACGTAATTTTTCAACATCCCCTTCACGGCACCGTAGGTAGGAAATATTCTAAAAAAGGACTTTTTCCAATCTTTCCACGACACGATAATTATTTCGCGAGACTGTCATTTTTGGGTCTAAAATTTGGATTTCGAATAAAAAAAGAACTATTGATCAATTTTTTCCCACAAGGTCTAAAAACCTTTAACCAGCACCCGCTGTAAAAATTGGAGCGAGCTCGGTCTAGTAGTTTTCATCGGACACACATATTTGAGGTTGGAGTTTTATATATATGCTAGTAGACAAGGGTGTCCATCCCCCCAAGCTCAATCGCGCATATTCCCCCCCCCCAAAAAAAAACTTTTCACAACCCTCTTATGCTTTTTTATTTCTAGTTTTCCCCTCTTTTTTATTTTATTTATTTTTTTAAACGTTATGTATTAATTTTTTTAAATATTTTTTTTATTATTTATTTTTTTTAATTTATGACTATTATTTTTTTATATATTATTTTTTTTAAAAAGTTCGAATTATGCGCAAAATAGAATCGCTTTTTTTTCCCTACCAGACATTCCAAGCACACACACGCACACAAAAATAATCTCTACTAATAATAAAGCTGAAGGTTTGTCTTTCTTTCTGTCCTTCTGTCTGTCTGTTACGCGCGTAGCGCCAAAACCGTTCGGTCGATTTTCATGCCACTTGGTACAAAATTAGTTTGTAGCATGTAGTTTTGCACCTCGAAGCGATTTTTCGAAAATTCCATTTCGTTCTTTTTCTATTCGAATTCTTAGCAGAAATTCGATAAAATAGGGAAGAAATATTTCACACATTTTTAAGTCTTATATCATTCGAAAGCTTGAAATTTTCTGTATAAAATGAAGTTTTTTCGAAGTTTCTACGATCATCAGGAGAGCTGTAACAATTGTTTTTAGAATCCCGGAATTCAAGGGGGATTTACCTTCAGTAAAGCAAGCCAAACGATTCTAAAATGGTTTTGCTCGAAAATAAAATTTGTTTGAAAAGATAGATGAAATGAATTATTTTATCAACGGAAATCAACTTTTCATGTTGTTACCATGGTTACGTGTTCATACTTATTTTTGTTTCGGTTTTTTTCCAGCGTTGCCAGACGTAGTATTTTTGATACTACGGTAGTATTTTTTCGGCCCAAATAAGGGGCGTAGTATTTTTCTGCCAACCCTGTTTCCAATATACTAATGACTTAATTAAAAGATTTGGCGGATTTTTTTTTTCTTCATTTTCATAGATTTCGCATTTCAGCAACATTAATTTTGGCAACGTTTGGAAACAGTAGTATTTTGTAATATTTTTTTTAGAGTAGGCGTAGTATTTTTTTGTTTCAATTCTCTGGCAACCCTGTCTTTTTCCCGGTGAAAATGCTTTGGGACCTTACTTGGCGCGTTTTCGAAAAGTCACAACTGGCGCGTTTTTGCGTGTCTCGCGGATTTGAAAGCTCCGAGAGAAACTACGCAAAATAGCCAGGGTTACCACGTTTGGCGCGCCTATCGCCCATTTAGCGAGAAAAGGGTACCTAAAGCCCAGATTAACCAAATATCGTATCAATTGCGTTATTGCATCGTTCTTTTTAAAGTGTTTCATTTCGGAAAATGTATTGTTTTGTTTTTAAAGCTAGGAAAGAAAACTTTCTTCTTCTTTTAAACTTTGGTAAGATTTCTGTTGGTTTCTGTGAGCAACAAAATTGTTGTTATTTTCTCTTTTGGCTTATTTTTGTGCATCTCCCCCTTGGGGTTGCATTCGAATGTTTCAAGGGGGTGTTTTACCCCTTTTATGGAGTAAATCCGTATTCATTTCAATGCAGACAAAAGTGATATGAATTGGCGCGACCACTTGGCAATATATCGCCAAGCTTTTGGTCGTGAAGTATTTGCCGCCAATTTTGCGACATATCACCAAGTTGCCGAAAAAATTGTTTTCTTTTTTTTTATTTAGACTCAATTTGGCGCTATTGGCGATATTTTGCGAAAAATCCACTGAATGATGTTAAATCGGCGATACTTAGGAGATTAATCATTGTAAAACATTTTTTTTTTTTTTTTGCATTGTTTCGTGGCAGACTAGGGATATAAATGTTTAAACTGTTATCTTGCTCACTCCAAGCACTATTTTAGCACTTAAGGCATCTACTAAGAAATTTACACGTAAAATTAAGTAGCGTGGGGTCCATACCAGATTTTTATATCATACTTTGAAGGAATTATAGTTGAATTACAACTAAAATAGAGCATTTTGTCTGCTATATCGATTATTTTACAAATTAACTTTTAATTTTATACCATGGGCAAAGCCGTGCGGGTACCGCTAGTAATAAATAAATAAATAAATAATAATAAAGAAATAAAAGAAATAATTTAAATTTAAAAAATAAATAAATAAATAATTTAAATTTAAAAAAAATCAGGAAAAAATTAAAAAAAAATTAACAAATGATTTAAATAAATAAATAAAGAAGTTAAAAAAAATCCCCCCCCCCCCCCCAAAATTTTGATGGCGCAACTTGCGCCATAATCCCCCTCCTGTGGGCATCCCTGCTAGTAGATATGCCCAGCGTCGCGCGGGTTAAAATTAGGGATGCACCGATTAATCGGCAGTACCGATTAATCGGCCATAATCGGCCACTTTGCCGATTATTAATAATCGGCAAAACTGGGCCGATTAATCGGCTGTAATTTTTTTTAGATATTGTTCTTTAAAGTGTACCATTACTAAGAAACTGTGATGAATGATTTTATTGACAGTAATAACAACCCTCATAGTTGATATAAAGTTTTTAATAAATTAATTCTCCTACTTTGAATAAATACACAAATAGACAATGTTGCAACATTTTTCAGGTGGCGATAGTTTTCTACTGAGCACAGTGATTTTAGATAACCTCTAAGTTTGGCAAAGAATAAAAGCCTTGAATTAAATTGCTACTGATTATTAAAATTTTTAATTAAAAGTACTCCTGAATTAAAATTACCGCCTCCCACAGATCCTCCCGCTCGACCTTCTTTTTTGAATTTTTATGTGCAATAATTATAATTAACAATGTGTTAATGTAATATTATTGACAATAATATGAAAATTGGTTCGAAGAAATTTGATGAAATATTGAAATTATTTTGTGAAAATTAAGAAAATGGGAAAAAAATCTTCTCTCAGGAATAAATTACTTACTATTTCTAAACTCGGAATTGTATAAGAGAGAAAAAACAGTGATTGTGAACCTGTAGTATTAAAACCAATCATTCTTATCATTAATCGGCTCAGCCGATTAATCGGCCGATTATCAACAACCGATTAATCGGTAATCGGTAATCGGCCAATTTGCTTATCGGTGCATCCCTAGTTAAAATGCAACATGCAAAATCCAAGAAGGTAAATATTTTTTGGAGACAACGCGTGGTTAGTTAAACCGACGTGAGGGACACCGTGAAATAAACTGAAATGTGTTATGTATCTGTGATGATTTTCTGAAAAGTTTGCATTTCTCTTTGTGAAAAAATAAAAAAGCCAGTATTGTATATTCAAGGGTGAATATTCATGAAACAAACACTTCTCAACTATTGCAATGAAGAGAAGCCTCAGAAAATCACGCGAAGCAAGGACAATATCAACTATCGAGGAAAAGTTGAAATGAAGCAATAAAAAGTGATTTTAATGGAAGGTAGCCTTAAAAAATTTGAGATTTTATGCGGAAGTTTCAATTAAAATTGGAATAAAAAAAAACTACCTGACAGATTTCTTCTAACTAGCCAGTGAGGACACAAATCCGACGGAAATCCGACGGGTAGTTTTTGCGTCTATAAAGGACATACATAGGTACATACATAGTTACATAGGTACAAGGTACATACATAAATACATACAATAATTTTTATACATATGGAAGAAAGATAAGAAACAAAATTTGGCTATTTTTCGGCAACTTATCACCAAAACTGTGGATGACGCAGAAGCAGCAGCAAAACTCATTGCACCGACGCAAGAAAGGTAATCTCAGAAATCTGGACTCCCGCTCTACCCCACTCGCTCGCCAAGCGTATTCAAGTTTCTACCATTGGATCCTCTCTCTCCAGGTCTCTTGATTTTCCATCATAATCCTCCTATCAATGGCGGATTTAGGGGGTGGTCAGAAGGTCAGCTGACCTCTCTGTGATGAGAAACGATTTTTATCAGTTGCACAACTATTATCAATCTTTCTCTTATTGAAACATTTTTGTTTCATGCATTATGTATGCAAAATGTTAAATTTATTTAAGAATTTTTTTTAAGAATTTTATAATTCCGATACTGATTACATGTAGACAATTTATATATTGCAAATTTATATTCCCGATGATAATATATTTTTACGAAAATAAATAAATGGTTAATTGAACAGAATATTACACAAATATTACTGTGCAACATTGTATGGCATTTTAACTGTTACATGCTTTGTTTTCCTCCCACAGATGAGGCAAAACTAGCGCACTAAAATTTGACCCCCCTTACAAAAATTCTGCTCCTCATTCAGAAATTTGTGGATGGTCCCCCGCTCATTCCATCTGCTGAAGTGGCGGAGAATCAATAGCACTTGTTCAATCCCAAAGCAGCGAGCGTCAAGCCATTATGGCGGACGATCTCTGTTTCGACTCCGCAATTTAATACCCATTCATCCCTTCGCACTCCCCCCCCCCCCGCTTGACCGAGCCGGCACGTTCCAAACCCGTGGTGGGAAAAGGGGTGGATCTCTGTTCTCTTCTCCACCCTTTCTAGGAGCGCAAAAAACAAAAGAGCACAACTCGGATTATTACAAAGAGATGCATGTGTATGTTCTGACGGTGATCAAATATTTTCGTCCTGGTGATTTCTATTCGCTCGCAAATGAATTATTTTGCTCCTAATTTGCAGGATTGAGTAATTTGATGCGATTAGGGGGATTTCTTATTGAAAATTTAATCTGGGGAACAGAGCACTGATAAATGTAGTGTTGTGTGCCATAAAATATAGGGTAGACCGGGGCACGTTCACGCGGATTTTTTTGTCAATGAATTTTCGAGTTTTATGTTTTTTCTTTGGAAATTTTAGACGTTATCTATATACATAAATGACTACATTTTGATTGTATGTCCGGGGTAATCTTCCAAACTACTGGACCGATTTTAACCATTTTTTCACCGTAAATACCTACAGTAACAGGGAGCAGGATAAGCTATAATTTATTTCTAAAAAGCTTAGTTTAAAAAAGTTATTATGGAAAATAATAAATATCATGTCATTTCCCCATTAAATGATTAAATTTTCAGTCCATTGTTGCAAAAATTTGTTGCCTGGCAACAACAATATTAATAGTGATCATAATGAAAATGCGAACCAAGGCTTCTCTGGAGTAAGTATGAAATTCATTGCTTTCTTAGGATTCTTAGATTCATCTGTGCCAATAATCGCTAACGGGACTAAATAAAAAGATAATTGATTTTGTTTGGCAACAGTTAGAAATAAAAGTAATTTTTGGAAAATCACATGGAAATAAATAACGCATTTAAGTTGATCTACCGCATGGTCATAAAAAATACCTTTCAGAAATATGATTCTACAAGGCTTATTTGAAAGTCATGTATTTATTTTCTTGGATTTGACATGTTACATTTAAACCCGGAGCGACGCCGGGCACATCAGCTAGTATATATATAGAAGAGGAGGACATTATGGTTGTTAGATGTTACGGTTTTATAAAGCAGTTAATAAAGTTCAAGTTTGTGCATTTAGTTTTCGCTCGGTTTTCAATTTATGCAAAGAAAATGACTCAAAAACTAATAACTAATTGAGCAAATGTAAATTATAAAAGGAAGAATTACATTTTCGACATTCATTTTTACGGGATAGAACATAAAAAAACTAATAGTTTAAACCAATAAAGAGTTTTTCAAAAGTAGTTTTTAGTAGTCAATTAAGTAATTTTTAACGAAGCATAATACTTTCTTTTCGTGCAAATAAAATACATGTCTGAAATTTTTCAATTGCTTATTCATCATAGACATATTGTTTATATTATTAAATTATTGAGATCGTTTGCGGTTATTATAATTATTTTCACCAACAAGAAGAGTGCGAAATTAAAGAACTCAAAATTACTCGTGGCCAAAAATGAAAACTAATTATAGCAGTCATGATGAAATTCATCATTTGAGAAACCTTTTTGTGCTGGAGAAAATTAGTTCTAATTATCTGACGTTATTTAGCACAACCAAAAGGCGATTTTAATTTTCGTAAAATGCTTATTATTTTGACCTTACGTTAAATTGCATTTCTAGAAAATTTCAATTAAATTATAAATTAAAAAAAACGTCTTTATATATAATTTAGAAAGAAAATCAAACTGAAGGAAATTTTCAGGAATTTTACTGAGCACTTCCACAAGACATAGAATGTGTGGCTTAGTGAAATAGTTAAGATGACTTACCCATTTCAAAATAGTACGGTAATACCGGAAATAGTAAGTAAACCGGAATTTTTTTCTGAAAATTACTGTAAATAAAGAAGGAATAACATATTTTGTGATGCAGCTAAAATTGAAATATATCTTTCATTTTTGGCAATTTTTTGGACATTAAAAAAAGTGGAACATTTTCACTTCAAAAATCTGTGGAGCAAAGTGAAAAATAAAATATCCTTGTAATGAAAGATTTTTTTTTATTTGGTGATTAAAAATATCTTTCATGAATTGAACGTGTAAGTAAGCGAATAAATCAATTAATAGCGAAAAAATAAGCTAATAAATAAATAAATTAATTAAGAAATAAGAAAAAATAAATTAGTGAATAAAATAGGGAATGAATAAGAAAATAAATAAGTAAATGAATAAATAATTGAATTAAGGAGTAAAAGAATGTAAATGAATTGATAAATGAAGAAATATGTATGTTTTGTAATACTTGAATGAGTAAGCAAATTAAATTAACTATTTCACTTTGCCCCGCTTGCAGTTAACAAAATACATTGAACACTTAAAATATAAACGTGTCTAATATAAACAAAATAAGTACTGCAGTGGACAGTCGTAGATCTCAATTAATAGTAAAATTAATACTCAATTATTGCTTAAAATTATAATCACAAGAGCATTATCGTTTTATATGACCAAGAAATATCTTTGATAAAACACGAAAATTACAAAATGTGCATCAAATTTTGAAAATGACTTGTATTTTTTTCATTGTCGATCTTCAGAGCAATTTATTTTATGAGTTCAATCAACTATAAGTTCAGGAACTTATTCGAATTATTGTTAGATAGGCGGAGCTGCAAACTGAAAATATTTGAGCGTTTCACTTTGCCCCACGTTCCCGTATTTCATTAACTGTTACCATTTTGACCTTAAATTAGATTCAGAAGGACGATATTTTTTTAATTACTATGTTTTTAGTTATTATTATTACTTACAAGAAAGGCATTTTAAAATCAAAAATGTATTTATATACGCTTAAAAACTCTTTGAAACCTTTCAGTTACACAAGGTTAGCCTGACTTTTAGAAGCTAAAACAACTCCGATAGGAGTGCTAAAAAATTAAAAGGCGAGAAAATTTTCTTTTCCACGCCCTCATTGCGATTTGGGCAATAAAATCCGCTTTTGAAGCAAGTACATGGGCGTTTTCTGTCATCGTCTGTCATCCGTCACCCCTACCCCCCCTCCCTTCGATTCCATTTTTACTGGGAGAGAACCCACCCGGTCGCCGCGGTTGCGGTTAGCTGCCAAGAACCGAGAAATTACATGTTGCGTAGTGAAGCGTGTCCCGATGAATTAATGATCAATTTGGGGGGCCGTTGCCCCTGGCAACGGAGGGCCTAATCCAAACAGTGATGACGTCTTTTTTTTATCTCTGCACTCCCCTTTGGATTTTTATGTATGTGTATGTCAGCTGAGAGGAATGGAAGGAGGGGGCAGCTAACTATCCTTTGCATATCCACCCTTTCGGAACGACTTGGAATATATACTGAGGGATGGGGATAGTGTCATTTTTATTTTATGTTTTGCTTAATTGTCGTTGATCTGAAAAATTTGAAACATTTGAAATGCAATTATGCATGAGGTGTAAAAGTAGAGCTAAGAAATGTGAAATAGCATGGTTGATGATTCATTACTCAAATATTTAACCTCCATCAGGGACACCGACCATGACTTGGCTAAATTTGATTCAAGCCAAATAGAAACTCAATTGATATTATGTGCCTTATAGTAATCATACAACATGGACGATTGCATTTTTCTGCACCTTGAAAATACACCAACTGCCTTCGGTTTTGAACCCACATACTGGGCGTAAATGGTTAACGACCTAACTTTTTCGTCACTCAGCCGGTAAAACACAAATATATGTCAAATAACGTTAGGTAATGAAAAAAAAAAAAAAATCAAAAATAGACCCTTAAAAAATAATTATTATTTTTAAATACATGATTTATTTTACAAATTTTGCATACGTTTTGATTTTCAATAATAAAAAAAAAAAAAATCTCCAAAGCTTTGTAACAGCTGCATTTTAAAATTTTAAGTTCCGAATTCATTAATGATGCCTAGCGTCCCTTTTTAGGAACGGTCTAAAAAAGGTGTCTGAATTTCCCAAAAATGAGCATTTCAACCGTTACTGTAGCCGTTTTATTATGATCGTATCAAGAATCACATTGTTCACAATCTCAAGAACAAAAAGCTAAGTTGTTAAAATGATTCCCAGCTTCCTAGTTTATGTTAATTGCTGCTTTCATTTCTTCTTATAAAATGTATTTTTAAATATTATATCGTAGGCAGAAAAAAAAATTCAGCAAAAAAAGTACGTACCCTCAGGTGTCTAGCGTCCCTTTTTAGGAATGATTTTTCTTTTCTTGATAAAAAAATTATTTTTACATGATAATTTTTAAGTTATTTTTCCTGTCCAATAAACACTATTTGTTACCAGTATACAAAATATCTTTAAAAAGAAAAAAATGTCAGGCATGCATGGGTTAAATTTTCTGCTGAACATTCTTGACCCTGTAAATAGGTTTTCCTTATCACTATCCCCTTCTACTGGAAAAACAACTCAAGATTTGAGGTGAAAAGCGTACTTGCACTTGTTCAATTGGAGAAAAAAAAATGCTTGAATAGCATGTGCTTGAACAATTGTTTTTAACCAGCTTTTCTATGAAAGAACAATTTCGAATGGATCAATGAACTCCTTTTCTTTAGCAACTGATGACACAATTCACAATTGATTACATTGCAGCTGATTAAAAATTATGTTGGAAGAAATTTAACATTTAATGCATATAAATAGCAGTATTCTCCGTCATAATTGATCAAAAACTAAATATTTTGTTACAGAATGTAAAATAAAATGTATCGATCAAAAAAAATCAAAATAATGAAAGCTGTTTTAAAAGGAACCATTTTCATAACAATATTGAATTTGCGTCAATCATCATTATAGTCTGACAACGTTTCCATTGATCACTAGATTTATTAGCTCCCCAATGGGAGGTCACTGAGACCTCCCAACAGTTTCCATATTCGGCACATTTTGCTGACGGTTCGGCAATTTGAAGGCAATAAATTGCAACATTGAGATTATTTGTTCTTTTTAGTTTTTAGAATTGTTTTTTAAAAGATGCCTGATGTTTTTTCTGTTAAATGTTATGCATGTTCGACATGTGTGCATGTTCATAGTTTATAATTCGGTAAAATTGAAACTTCATTCGGCAAACTGATAATTTTCCCCTTCCTAAAACTTTTAGATCGGGGCGTCCCTGACTAGATTGATAAATGTATCCACTATATATACAGTGAACTCTCACTTATACGCCGCCTCATTTATGCGCCTTTTCACTTATGCGACGATTTTCAGTGGTTCCGGAACATTTCATAGTAAAATAATGATAATTTCATTCGTTTATACGTCACTCTAAAGATAAATATTTCACTTATGCGCCGAAATTTTCGTAAAATGCAAACAATTTAACTTATTTTCCTAAAAAATGAGCATGTTTCTTCCTTTTCCTCTTTAATCTTTCGCTTTTTTTGCTCACGGAAGGCATTTTTTCCGCATGAACCAGAGTTCGGAGAGGAACAATTACCTATTATGGATCGTTTTAAAAGGAGCAGTTTGTAATTAGGTATCCCTAGTAGCATCATCTCATCGGCCGATGATCGGCCATTCATCGAAACCCGATGAAATTCTCATCGGCCGATGATCCAATATGTCTCATCGGCCGAGCAGAATCCGAGCAGCAAAATCCGATGAGAATACGATAATATTTGGAGCAATTTACAAGCAGAACAGTCCCGTGCTGAGGAATTTCATCGGGAAACTTGATCAGAAGGATATCGTTTTCCGATGGAATATAGCTCATCTTATTTTCATCGGGAAAGTTGATCGGACGGATATCGCTTTCCGATGAAAAGTAGCTCATCGAAAACCGTGCTCGGATACTGATCGGAACGATGTCATCGTGCGTTACGGGATCAGTTTACGAGGAGTTCGATATTCGGCCGATCAAAATCCGATGAGTTGATGCTACTTGGGATGCAACAATTTTTGTTTTCTCTTTATCATTGCAGTTAGGTTACAGTAGTTGCCAAACCGTAGTAATATGACAATTTTCTACAGAAACATTCTTATTCATGCTCTCTTTAGAAACTTATGTTGCATTTTAGACTTTTAAATGTGCTTGTTCACTTATGCGTCTCTCTCACTTATGCGCCTTTTTCTGTTGGTCCCTTGGGCCGGCGCATAAGTGAGAGTTCACTGTATATTACAATGTTTAACACACTTAAAAGTTTTAGAGGAGACTAAAAGGAATAAATACATTAATAAATAAATGACTAACGCTTTTCTGTCACGATAAAGCAATTCATAAGCTTTCGTCGTAATTTCTAGTTTTTTTCTTTTTTTCTGTGTTTTCAAGTGACTTAAATAATTGACTAGTCAACCGAAATGTTCTTTAAAATTCAAAATCTCAACATTAATGTCAAACGACTTCAGAACGTTTGAGATTGAAAAAATACGTACAAATTTAACTCTAAAGACTGGTAAGAACTGAATAAATACCTTTGAGCCTCATCATTAAAATGTATATAAAACAACGTAAAAGGCATAAACTTGCTGGAAAACTGCACACACGTGTTTCGAGTTTACTAGTACCTCTTATTCTATACACAATACAAGGGAACTGAGTTCAGAATCCCTTTTTCAATGCAAAAGATGTAAGCTTACGGATGGAAAGACATTCGTATAACTTTTTATCCATAGGCACAGTTCTTTTTCACTGAATAAGAGGTTCCTTGTAACCCCAAAGCACTTGTATGTACTTTTTGGCTAACTTGTACCTGTGTACGTTGTTTTATATTCTTCCCCAGAATTTTCATAAATTTTAAAATTGATTCAATTCGTTTCGCGGTTTTTTTTTTTATTCATTTTTCTTATTTAGACACATTATTTTAATTTAGTTTCCCACCGAAAGAAACAATTCCTATAACTTCATACTGTTTCTAAAAAGTTAAAATATAAAATCTTAAATACGATGCGTGCAAACTGAAATGTTTAGCATTGCTTATGTACTTTTCCAGGTCAAACTGAAACGTTGATTGAAAAATAATTAAAATACAATGAACTCTCATGCACCGTCTCATTTATGCGCTTTTTTCACTTATACGACGATTTTAAAAGACCCCAGCACATTCCATAGCAAAATAATAATAGTATCATTCGTTTATGAATCGCTTTAAAGATAAATATTTTACTTATGCGAAGAATTTTTCGTAAATGTTAAAAAATGTATATTTTTTCTTTAAAAAATCAACGTTTTTCTTCACTTTCCTCTTTAATCTTTCGCCTTTATTGCTCACGGAAGGCATTTTTTCGCATGATCTAGAGTTCGGATAGGGACAATTACCTATTATGGATTGTTTTAAAAGGAACAGTTTGTAATTAGGTACGCCACAATTTTTTTTTCTCTTTATATCATTGTAGTTACGTTACAGTAATTGCCAAACCGTAGTAATATGTCCCTTGTCAAAAGAAACATTCTTATTCATTCTCTCATTAGTACCCATGTTGCGTTTTAGTTGTTTAAATAGGCTTGTTCACTTATGCGTCTCTCTCACTAATGCACCTTTTTCTGTTGGTCCCTTGGGCCGTCGCGTAAGTGAGAGTTCACTGTATTGTACTTTAACATCCTATATTATTTTACATCACATAGCACTCCTACATTAAATGACAAATAAAAGCAAAACGGAAAAAAGATCGCTTCCCTCACCTTCATTAACCCCTGGGAGAGTTTGACCATGTGGCATTGGTGCACGTGTGTTACCCTCCTCTCCCCCTCAGTTCGCAACGCAAGGCAAAAATATCGGACATGTTTGGTCCCAGCAATCAATAAAGCTCCCATTGAGATGGAAAGATGAATAGCTGAGAATATTCAGGAAAATAATTTTAATGGTTTGAGATGCAAATGAGACTTCTTTTTGAAATGCAGATGAAGAAACTCAAAATCCATTACTGATTATATTCAGTTATTTATTTTTGCTTCGAAACGAATCTCAGACAAAAAAAAAAATTCTGTAGAGAAGTTTATGGATTGATAATGGATTTTCAGGCAATCTTTTATTACTGTTTAACCCTTTACGTCCCAAATTAATTTAACAATGAATTTTATATTTTTTTAAAGGTTTTTTGAGTTTCAAATACATCAAAAACCTTTTTCTCTTTGCATAAAAATTTTGAAATTTTTGGGGGTCTAAGGCCCCTCGCCTTAGGGCCCCTAAGAAAACTGTTTCCGATTGCAAGTACCTTCTGTCGGCCTCTAAACGAAGTACAAGGAGTGATACTCAAAAGCTTCAGCATGATTCCAGCCATTTAGGATTAATAATACTTAATTAATATAAGCGGGACTTTTGAGTCCCGTCAGGGCATAAAGGGTGAAAATAGTAGTTAAGTAAATTGTTTTTAGTCTGTAAATTGCTTTTGTATAAAAGGTGAAAATTTAGAAATTTTGAAAGGTTTGACTGAAAATACGATGAGATTGGGGACTTCGCTTTAAGTTTAATGGAAGATTCGTAGTCGAAATAATAAAAAAATATTTTTGTTCATTCAAACGGAGTGGCAACTTCTCTTTACATACAGTTTCGGACAAAAAAAAAAGAAAAAAAAAAAAAAAAAAAAAACAAACTGCATCGCCTGTCAAAAAGTGGAAAACTCTGCAAAAAGTGTGCTTTGTGTTTTTGTTTGGTGTGAATTTAATGCTGTTACAATAAGGATGAATAAGTAAATAGCACTTTATTACTCTTAAAAATGAAAAAAAGGTGAGAAACGCTGCATGTACCAAAAACGTGGAACACAGTTACGGCTTCAACAAATAGTCTAGGTAATATTAAGTTTACATATGTAAATAGCTGTTATTATACAGGTTGTAAGATCGGATTATATGCAAAAAATCACTTCAAAACTTTGTTGATCCAATACGAGCAGCGATTACAGACTTACAGTATCCGGCATAGATGGTATCAAACGTTGACTGTAATCCTGGCCAAGTTCGTGGTGCCAACCCCTAATGATACTTTCCTGAGGCGTAAGCTTAGTAGATGGCTTCTTTTCCGGAATTTTTGTATACGGGTCATTCCAGCGAAAATGGTACAAATCATGTCCGAGACTTTAGAATTTTTTTAACCAATCCATTTAGAAAGGACACAAAAAAATTATATTTGTCAGAAGAAGGAGAAAATGACGTGTCCCAGCTTCAAATTGTAGAATTTTAAATGTGATTTAAAATTAAACTGAAATGTAACAACAAAGTAAATTACACTGCACTTCATAAAAGATGCTTCTGACACCATTTCTTCAGATTATTACGCAAATGAAAGAAAATTTCCCCAAAAAACACTATTTTTTATCCATGTCCCTAGATTTTCTATGTTTCGAATTGTTCACTCTGTTACAAGCCTTTTGGAAATAAAATAAACAATTGCATTCAATCTGATGTATTTTTTTAAAAATATAGGTAGTGTATAACTGCCGTGATTAGCTTGCTATATTGAATTATGTAGTCAACAACTAGGGTGAGTCTAATTCTTTTCTTATGATAGTTAATTTGAACTGTTGGATATCCATTCTGTTACAGTCGGTTTCATGATGAAAAAAATAGATTTTTTCTTTAAATTGCGTTCAGACTTACAGTTTAGGCTGTGTCAGGCAGACAGTTTACGCTGTTTATTCCACTTTATGCTTGTTATGTGATTCTAACTTTTCTCTGTGATTATAAAAATATTTTTAAAGGCCTATTTGTCTACTCTGTTACATGTCCACTCTGTTAAACAAAGTGATCAAAATATTTAAAATCCTTTCATAAATGAGTCATGTACTAGTTATTTACACTTCATTATACACAAATAAATGGAAACTCAATAAAAAAAATATGATTAGTTGGTGGAAATTATTTAAATTGATAATCTTTCTTAAGTAAAGAGTTTCAGAAATGATTTGTACCATTTTCGCTGGGATGACCCATATCTATTATGTGCCAACAATTTTCAATCGGATTAACCACTCGGGCTTGGATACTCGAGTGGTATCAGTAACAACAAAAAAGACAACAGGTGGTTAAAAATGTCCGACCTCCATCAGTCCGCCCTTTCGGTCTCTGGACGGCTTTATTCTCGCTTCCTGACCTTTCATCCCGATGAAGTGGCAGGCGGGAGGGAACAGAAGGTCCGAGGAAGGATCGATCGAACGAAACAAACCGCACCGATACTCTCTGCCCGAGGAGAATTAATCACGCACTCCCCCTCCCCTCCCTCGCGTTCGATCGATTCCATTATCGAGTGATCTCTCGCTTTTATTGTGTGACATGTGATTCGATGTTGACTGTTCGACACAAATAGAGATCGTTTGTTTATTTATTTATTTTTAATACGCTTTTATTACTTTCATATGTGGGTTTGTTTGTTTGTATGTATGTATGTAACTCTGACTAAAAGGTAAAATTAACATTCTTCGCAAATATAAAAGTAATATATTTAGTACTATTATTATAATACTAAAGGCTAAACTATATTATTACATGTGGATGTATTATAAGTGTTTCAGTTGTTTGTATGCATGTAACTCTGAGTAAAAGACAAAATTCACGTTCTTTGAAAATATAAATGTAATATATTGAAACCTATTATTAATACTAAAGGCTAAACTAAATTGCATGTTGATGTATCATAAGTGCATGTAAACCTAGCGGATATTCAATAGTTTTAAAAATCAGAGGGAAATCAGAGTATCACGAAATATAGTTTAATCTTTAGTATTAATGATAGTTATTAAGCATATTACACTTAAACAACTTAAGGCAGTTTGAATAACTCTAAAAGCGTATTTTTTTAGTTTTTTTAAACTATAATATTCAATTCTTCTCTTTTGATGCAAATACTTGGCATTGATCTTGGGCTTTGTCTTTTCGTGCAAGTGATATGTGTATGGTATGCAGGGTCTGATTATGGCGGGGACCGGGGCTAAGATCTTCCTATCATTTTCTAAAAACTGATGCGCAACGTTAGAGAATTATGTATTTTTAAGAGAAATAAAGAATTTATTAATCGCAAAAAAAAAACTCTTGATACTAAATTCTAACTTCTCTTATTTAGTTCATTTCATGCAAGAAAAAAAAAAAAGAGTTCTCTTTCTCGAGAATTAGCTATAAAACTCTCGCTAAAATGGAAATAAAAAAGCAGTATCGGTGCTAGACATAATGCATACAGTGCGACTGCATATGGCACAGCAGATTTACGTACAAGCCGAACGAATTGTAGCTTGGGGGCTTCTTAGGGTTCCCCATCTCCCATGAATTTTTGAAATTTGTATCTTAAATAAAAATAATAAAATAAAAGTTTCAACAAAGTTCAGTTTAAAGTGTTTTAAAATTTAGCAATGGCACCGCTTTACAGGCCTAACTCCCGTTAAACTTTTCTGTTGATATTTTAAAATAAAAAGTGATATTGTTATAGTAATAAAATTACAGTTCTGTTACAAGTTGTTGAAAATTGGAGAAATTAAGGTTAGAGCTCACGCCTTGTTGGGGGCCCCAGACCCCCAACAAGGGAGCGCTTGATAGGCAATGCTGTTAATAGATAGCACAGTACACTGAAATCTGTGAAACATTTTCAGACAAAATCACAACATGATCAGTTAACACTGCAGTATTCTAGCTAGTAATGTGGGGCGGAATATACACTTGCGCAATGAAAAACCATCTTTTTCTAAAAATGATGAAAAGAAGGAAGAAAGAACGAGCAGCCCTTTTCCCCCGAAAATCTTGAAAATATTTATAATTTCATCCGAAAGCGATCAATAAAAAGCTATATTTCTCGGGAGAGCAAGCATAATAAACAAAAAATCGCTCTCTCAAAAGCGCATCGGAACAGCAGGAAAAGCAATTATTCCGTTTTCCCCGCCATGTTAATTCTGTCGATCGCAGAGAGCGAAACGACGGCAGCTGATGATAATGACCGCAGCGCCGCTCGAGAAAATATTAATTCAATACTCCGATTAGCGCACGGAAGGAGAGTCACGTGATTCATCGCGGACTTCTTCTTCGCTCAAATATGATTGTGAGAAGTCAAATCGGGTGTTAGCTGGCGCCATCTACCTCTCAATGAAGGAGTCATTTTGCTGCATGATTAGTTTTAGTCCCTGTTTATGCTCAAATAATCCTGAGTGTTGTTTAAAAAAAAACTAAAAAATATGCTCTTAGAGTTAATCGAATTTAAAGGAAGATTTTCAAAACTATTAAATATCCGCTAAGTAAGTTTACATGCGCTTATAATGTAATAAAGTTTAGCCAGTACTAAATAAATTAATTTTATATTTGTAATGAACGTGCATTTTATCTTTCACTCAGAGTTACATACATACCTAAAAACAAACCCACAAATGAAACAAATAAAAGCGTATTAAAAAGAGAAATTTCTGAGTTTCGGTTTCGGAGAGGATATTATCCCCCCCCCCCCCCGTACGCCCTGTTACACGAATCAAGAAAATTTTCTCTTTCCTACTGTAAAGAACAAAATTTGCAACTTACCAAGGGGCGAATGAATAAAAACAGTGGCGACTAACAATATTAGTATAATTCGTCTCGTTCTCGTCCCTACAAGCAAAGCTTTCAGTAATCTTGACGGATCTTGATATTGCCTTGACGGCGACAATATTGCGTATTTATTACTGCATAAAGATATCATAAAGATTGTTATCACAAGATTGTTATGACAAGACGTATGCAACATTACATGCATCATGCATCTTGATATATCAATATTGATTTCGTCTTGTAAAAACAAGATTGTATAAAGATTGTTATGACAAGACGTAGGCAATATTACATACATCTTTACAAATCAATATTAATTTCGTCTTGCAATATCAAGATTGCATAAATCTTGTCAGCGTCAAGATTGAAGAGAACGCTCTTGATATCTCATTGTCGCCGTCAAGATCAGTAGCGTGCACGATAGAAAAGAGGTGCTTGCGCGGAGTTTTAAACCAAGCATTCCTGCACATCTTGCATACAGATTGTCATGACAAGAAAATATCAAGATCTTGACACTTTCTTGTCATGACAATCTTTATGCAAGATTACAAAAACAACCTATCTTGTTATTTTCTTGATATTAGGTTGCAGGCTCCTTGTCAGACAATCTTGTGGCAAGACTATGACAATCGAAAATCAGTAACCTAACAATTTTGAGCCAAGATTTATACAAGGTTGCCTTCTTGACATGTCAATCTTGATGCAATCTTGAGGCAAGAAGTTTTGCTGGGTTGCTGCATGGGCCCTCTGCAGGGGTGACGAGCAGGTCCAGGCTCGTGGATCATCGAGTCGCGAAACGTTGGCAGAATTTAAATCTGAAAGACGGGCTATGCGATACTCGAGGTCCAAAAAGATGTAGCCATTCGTCCTTTCTCAATAAAAAAAATGATAATAACAAAACTACTCGGCGAAGGTTAATTAAATTGATAAACAAAATTCAGAAGTGACAGCAGGACATGACTGCATTATTTTCGTGAGCGCAACTCCTTCAAAAAGAAAGAACTTTAGTCCCAGGAGCGCCCTGATGGGTGAACAATTTCCATATTCGGCACATTTTCCTGACGATTCGGCAATTTGAAGACAATAAATTGCAACATTGCGAGAATTTGTTCTTTTTAGTTTTTAGATTCGGTAAAATTGAAATTTCATTCTGCAAATTGATAATTTTCCCTCTATTCAAAATTTTATTTCGGTGCGCCCCTGTTTGGTCCACAGTATTTTTCCCCAGATCGGCAAATGAAGACAACGGGGCCATTCCACGCAATCTCATCCCCCCCCCCCCTCAGATTCCGGCTGCAGCACTCCTTTGGTGCTCAGACGCGGGGAGCACAAAAGGGTGCTTCCTTTTTCCATTCCAGGACCGAAAAGTGCCTACGTCCTCCTAACGAGCCCTCCAGGACTCATCACCAGGAGAGATTGCCCGATGATGTTTCCTCCTATTATGCGGCCCTAAATGGCGCTTTGCACCAGGACACACGTGACCTCCTCTCGGCGGGAAAATTTTGTGGCGGAAAAGAACAAGACGAGAGTCATTAGGATTAAAATGAATCGGAGCTCAATGCAGTAATTGGATTTGAAATGAAGTAATAACAAACGCGAGGAGACAGCCTTGTGGGATGCACACATTTCGAAATTTAAGTGGCAAAATCAAGATGAGAGGTCGCCATTCGCCAAATATGGCGACTGAACCAAAAAGGTGACGGTTAAAAATATTATTATCATTCTCCACCGTTTCTTTACTCTCCACAGTTCACTTTTTTTGGACTTTTTGGTCACCTATAACGAAGTCACCTATAACGAATCTGGGATGTAAAGTAGGCCGGCTGGCACACCGGGATCTTGTCTGAAAACCAGGACGTCTGGCAAGCCTACTGTTTCTAACTCAAGATGCTAATAAGTGTATTACTTTAATTCGCTGAACCTCATTACATTTATTAATATAACAAATGTCTTTTCAATAAATGTCTGCTCCTTGACTTGTTTGTGAAAAGATCTTACCAAATCCATCGCGTTTGTCCAGTTTATATGCGATTCATTTATTTTTTTGACTTGGAAGATCATTTTTAATCTCCCTTTTTTTGCATCTAGTCGCCCTGTCGTGTCGCCGGCGGCGACCACTAATTTAACCCTTTACTTACTCAGGTATTATATTCCGCTCTTTTTAATTTATGGAGAAAATATCAATTATACATAAAAGTACATGATTATTCATTTTCGTCATATTGCATCAAGAAGATAAAATTAACTTTTCCATTGACAAAGAAAACGAATTCGTTAAGATTTTGTTACTTAAAAGGATACGCGTTCTACTATCACAAATCATATATTTGCTTATTTATGGTTAATACAACCACACTCATGAACATTTGCTCAATTTAAGATGAAAAAAGTCTTTGTACTAATTCTTTGTTCTTCGTTTTTAATGACTTTGAAGGAAAACATTGATTTTTGTGTTTTATTTAGATTGTAGTCTGGGAATGCCGTCTAGACTAAGAGCTTCATCGAAAGTAGCATTTAATGCAGCTCACTTCTTCAAGATGTCTAGCCTGACTTTTTTTTTAATGTGATAAATTGCTTTTCGTTGACTTTATAAAAATTCGTAACAAGTTATTTAAGTAGCAATGTTTTTTGTAAAGTAAAAGACGAACCGGATTTTTATCAGTTGCTCGTATCTGTTATTGTATACATTAAGTGCAAACCATTATTTTTTCAAGAACCGTAAATCAGGGTTACTTGGACCCTAGGGGGTTACTTGAGCCCACTACAATAAAATGATAAAATCTAGGTTTGGTACCTACTAGTTGAAGACTTGCACGTAGTTCCTCGTTTCTCCAATAGGTAGAAGCCCTCTGCAGTCTCAAACGCTAGTACCAAACCCAGATTTTATCATTTTACTGTGGGCTCAAGTAGCCCTGTTGTGGGTCCAAGTAACCCTGATTTACGGAACCTTTTTTTAGAAAGTTGGTACTTCATGCTATGATACATAATGGTTCCTGGTATTCAGATGTAATATAAAGCGCATTTCATTTCAACGTGATACGTATCCATTTTTTCTTTTTTTAATTGCATTCCTTGACCACGGAGAGATGACGGGTGAACTGAATGCCGAAACGGAGCAGGTAGGTAGGATCTGCGAAAACAACTGCTAGCAAGCTGTAATTGTGTTCACTGCCGGCGCGATCTCGCTGATCCTACCTGTTGCAAAAAGAAGTTCCACGTTTTCGCTTCTAGCTCATCTCTCCGTGGTTAAGCTATGTGCATGAAAAGGTTTCTTTGCACAAAATTTTAAGGACTTTTATTCCTACTTCGCCTTAAAAAATGATACAGACACGAACCACATGTAACACCCATTAATAACAACTTGTCGATAGAAAATGTGATGGTTTGGAAAAGTAGCATGAAAGACGGTGTAAAAAATGATTACATACTTGTCTACTTTTGTCCTCAAAATTTAAAGAACCCATCACAGTTTGGTTGAAGATACACTACTTTTGGTATTCGAGTCTCTAGTGTTTACTTTCTTCCTACTCGAAATTTGTAGTATTATGACTAGCACTTTCGAAAAAATAAAGAACTTTGCAAATTAGAAAAATAAATTTAAAAAAATTCGCTGTTAGGCACAAATGATTTTTTTTAATTGATTTTTTTTAAATGATTTTTTTTAATGATTTTTTTTAATCAGTAGTTAAAAAAGGATAGTACTTTCGTATTTTAATACATATGAAGATTTGTTATTTTACATTTTTGTCTCTGTGCGACGTATGTTAAGTCATCTTACTCCAGAATATGCCTTTATGACTTACCCAAAACTCATTATTTGCCTTAGATTTTCATTTAACAAAGCAGCTGTATAAAATTAATCATTTGGACCTACATTTTCACAAACTAAGATAGATTTTTAAGACCTAGATTGTACTCAAAGACTAGATAAAGATTTAACTAAGATGTATTTTTCCTTTTATGTTTCATTATTTAAAAAAATATATTCCTTGCATGCTCTCGTTTCTTTTTCTTTTTTTCCCCTTTGGCGTGGGTGTTATACAATTTGCAAAAAGAAAACCACTGACCTTGTCCCCTTCTTTCTTAAAGAGAAGTTATGAGTAAAATTTGTGATCTGCTTTCTGTGCCAGAGAAGGAAAATTCAATATGTCTGCTACTAAAGCAGTAAGTAACCGCCCCTAAGATAGTGCTAAGGCAGAAACATGCAATACATAATTAGCTCATTTATTCCATCCATGGACTGCAGTTTCGTGCTAATTATGCACTCATCAGCATGGAACAGGAATGAAACGAGCTGGAGGCGAAAATCCTCTTATAGAGCAAAGAGAACCAACAAAAACTGGAACCCTAGCAGCATAATCTCATCAGCCGATGATCGGCCATTCATCAAAACCCGATGAAATTCTCATCGGCCGATGATCGGATTCGATGAGTTCTCCTCGGGAATTGCTCTAGTATGTCTCATCGGCCAAACAGAATCCGAGCAGCGAAATCCGACGAGTTTTTCTCGAAATACGATGAGATTTGGAGCAATTTACGAGCAGTGCAGTCCCGTGCCGATGAATTTAGGATCAATTTTGGATGCTCGGCTTATTTTCATCGGGAAAGTGGATCGGAAGGATATCGCTTTCCGATGAAAAGTGGCTCATCGAAAGCCGTGCTCGGATACTGATCGGAACGATGTCATCGTGCGTTACGGGATCAGTTTACGCGGAGTTCGATGATCGGCCGAGCAAAATCCGATGAGTTGATGCTACTTGTGGTAACTAATGTCAAATTCGAGTTGTACCGTACCAAGTGCGGTCGCTCGCTGGTATTCTAATTTCCCATTAGCCACCAGTTTTTGTTGGCTCTCTTTGTTCTATAAGAGGATTTCTGCTTCCAGCTCGTTTAATGCCTGTTCCATGCTGATGAGTGCATGATAAGCACGAAACTGCAGTTCATGGATGGAATAAACGAGCTGATGGTGCATTGCATGTCTGCTACTATTTCAATTCAAAACAATGTTGGCAGTATTGTGATGAATAGCATGGGGGAACTCAAGGAGGTTAATTGGGGGCAAGTGGGGAGGGGAGCTCTAACCCCTGATAGTCTGTGTAAGCGTGGCGGTGTATGCCTTGGGAGACTGCGTGACTCATAGAGGAGCACGGGGAGCCCTCGATATTATTAGGAGAGTTGGTTACAGAGGCAGATCCAGAAATTTTTGTAAGGGCTTGTTTGGTCAAGTTTCAGCTACCTTATCAGTTAAGTGGAAAAAAAACGAAGAATGTAATATTTAAGTCTTATTTAAAATATCATACAAGCTTACATAACTAGTAATATTTTTATAATATTCATACACATTAAACGTTAATTTACTTTGGTAAAAATTTATCATTATGAAATATATAAATTTGCAATTTATAAATTTTCTACATGTAATCAATACTGGAATTTAAAAAATTTTAAAAATAAGATTCTCAAATAAAATTCTTGTAAAATTCTTAAATAAAATATATCACTTTTCATACATAATGCAAGGGTGAAATTTTTGCTCCAATGAGAACAAGATTGATAATGGTTGTGCAACTCATAAAATGTGTTTTTTTATCACAGGGGATTAGCTGACCCTTTGACCACCTCCTGAATCCGCTCTTGATTGGTTTTCCTATTGCTGCGAAATATAATCATTGCAATGTATGTAAATAAAAGTCAATAAAAAATTACGTTGCAACGAGAGATATTGCTATATTTCTTTTATTTATTATTTCTAAGGTGTGAAAGTACCAGAGCTGCGGAGTCAGAGGGAAGATAATTGACTGACTCCGACTCTTAGTCCCGAAATCACTTCGACTCTGCCTACGTAACCCTGGCAGAGGAGGGGGGTGGCCACTGATCGTAGGCCTGTCCTTTCGGGGATTAGGGGAGGCGGGGGGGGGGGTTGTCAGATGAACTCCTCTCGGATTTGAAAGGTCAATGTATTTATATATTAGTGGGAACGGTTTTTGCCGTTCTTTGAGTATACACACATTGCTTCCCCCATCCCCTAGAAACTTTGAAATGACCGACTCCGACCCTTGAAATTTAAAAGCTTGACTCCGACTCTTTTAACACAAAATCAGTCCAACCCAGATTTCGCGGTCCTGTAGAAAACTTTATAGTGAAGAAAATAAGATTTTTTTTTTAATAAGGAAGCTACAGTAAATGTGCAAAGTAAAATTTAAAATCCTTTCTTAAAACTATCTTCTGCTGTACTCTCTCTGTCCTTGAACATTCGTGAAAAAGCAACGACAGAGAAAGTAGTTGCCATTTTAGTCGTTTCCAAAAACAAAAATGAAACTATAAAGTTTTTTGTGCTATTAAAGTCATCAAATTAGTTTCAAGCCTGGTTTAAAATCTTTTACCCTCTCTGTACTTGTTCAATAATTCATTTAGGATACCGATTATCTTGAAAGAAGAAATGGTAAGTGCACTTTTAGTATGAATCTACGGCTAAGAAAGCAATTATCACCGTCCTGCTGCCATTTATGTCATTTCCAAATAATATCCTCAAAGGGTGAGACCATTTCCGAACATTTTCTCTCAAAACTGACTCATCTATGATAAAATTTATCAAAAAGCTTTCGAGTTTGCAAAAGTTTCTGCTTCAACGACTACACACTCAGTTTGCTTTGCCATTTGGACGGGTCCCAACTAAGGGGCCGAACTTGCATGAAGAAAGAGAAAAAAGAAAGATCAGGGCCATCTTCATTATCGGGCTCGAAACAAAGCTGCGTTTGCGGAAGGATCGTTTATCTTGAGGGTGGCACCTTGAGAAACAAAACTCCTTTGTCGGCGGGAAAAAAGATCCCTCAAGTCTGATTTAAATGCGGATCGATAGCTGCCGCTTTTAGCTCCGCCGCGTTCCAATTTCACAAAAGAACACAGACGATGGATTTGTATAAGGAAATGAGAGTGAGGAAGGAGTTGGCGATCCATAAGTTGGAAATCCTATGCGGTATCAATGGAGATCTATTTCTTTTTTTTTTCGTATGAATTGAATTTTGCTCTGAATTTGATGTAAAATATTCAGTTAATTACAAATCATTTTTATGAACTAATTAATGCATTACTAATGCATGACATTAATTAGTGATTATACTCGATCGATTTGCACTTTTACGCATGTATTTACACTGGGAACAAGAAAGGGAGAAGTGTAAATTGCCTCTGAAACGAATTCCAAGCAGCTTAAAATATGCTCAATTGGTGAAAATGAGGTGAATCTCAATTGGGGAAAATATACCCTGAGAAAAATAATTTAAAAAAAATATGCGGCAAGGCTAGAAAGGCAAGTTTGGTTTTCTGTCACATGGAAGAACCAGAGACTTACCAGCCATACCTATCGTCAGTGGGGGGCATCATCCAAATCCTCCTATTTATATTTTTTCTTTGGGAGAAAATTCAAGGTAGGTAAGTTCATTAGAGACGGAAGGTAGCCGGTTGCAACCGTCCTCTATTAATTAGACAGTCTGTTTTTTTTTTTTTTTTTTTTGCCAAACAGATCCACATGGAATGGGATCCACTGAAGATTCGCATAGTCAAACCTGTCTATCTCGAATTTTACGGGACAGAAGAAAAATTCGAGATACGGAGGTTTCGAGATACAAAGGTTGTGATAAAATTTACAAAAATAAGCAATTGGAGCAAATAGTCCAGGATCTGACAGCACTTCTGTAGGAATGTTTGAGTACGGAGGATTTTTTTTCAAAAATGCTTAGTAGGTGCCCTAGGAAGTATTTTGGACTCGGGTGGACATCCGCCACCTGGTGCGTTTTTTTGCTATGACGTCATCAAAGATGGCGGCCATTTTGGCTCTCATAAATGCTAAAAAATGCCCAATACTTCTGCAGGAAATTTAAAAATTGAGAATTTCTTTTCAAAAATGTTTAGTAGGTGTCCTAGTAAGAATTTTAGACTCGGGTGGACACCCGCCTAGTTTTAAATTTTCCGGTTATGACTTCATCAAAGATGGCCGCCGCTCAATCCTATAAATGCTCGTATCTATGTTAATACTTGACCGATTTGCATGAAAATTGCAAATTTCTTTTCTTATTTGTCTGATGCTTATTTGTCTTTAAGCTGCACTGTTAGAAATTTACTCGAAAAAATTATTAAAAATCAATTTATTGCTTTTTTTTCTTTTCATTTTCAGCTCTACCAACACTTAACCATAAAAATGGTATTAATGCTTTTATGTGTGCGAGAAAATAAATTTTGTTAATTTACCGCTTCTGTCATGCCAAAGTATACAACTACTGTCGCCCCCGCTCAATCGAGTAACGGATAAAAGAATACCTCGCTTATACGAATAAATCCTCTCGGAACCAATGCCATGGACGTAATATTAAGATGCCCTCTAAAACAAATACCCCGCTTAATCGAATAATTTTTCTTGGAACCGACAATATTCGTTTTAGTGGGGATGACAGTATTACAAATCAGTAAAAACGTCCTGCTCCTCCAAGCAATTTCAAATAAAATTTAAATTCAGCTAAAATAGATGTGAATGAGACGAAATACGAATACTCAGACATGTTATAGCAGTTTAGGGAAATTACTTGACCTTTTTTCACACAGTTCTGATGATATTGTTGATTATGAGTTTTCTACTGTGAAAGAATATTCGAAGAACCGTTTTTAGCATCCTGTAGTGCTTATAATGCATTTAGTTTTAAAGAAAATCTACAGTAACAACAATTTTGATTTTTACTAGTTATTCTATACCATGTAAATCAGCATGAGACTATTTACACACACAGCTCTGATGAATTTCAATCTTGGCCTCAACCAGCTGGGCCAGAACTATCTACCAGTAACCTATGACGAAGGTGTGTACACAATACCACATGATAAGTTCATCTAAACATTCCAGATAAGTTTGCAAATGTTGTAAAGGGACTGGATGCATTCCAAACACCTACAAATGTGATATTGGAACAAAAAACCACAATGCGAGGTGGTTCTGAAAAATTCCTAGCTTTGCCCCTTTAGTTGAAAATTGAGAAAAATATTACCATAAAGCTTGTTACCTTTTAATACTGCTGTAAAAAAGGTAAGTTGTTTCCTAATTCTATTAATTGCGTTTCAAATTTGAAGTAGAAGATAACATGGCAGAGTCTCAAGCAAGTTTCACGACAGTGCAGTTGAGGAGCAGTATGAAGTCTTTGTTTCTCTGAAAAAAGAACAATCCTGTTTCCAATAGTGTCTGTGACATTTCAGAGTGATTGTCCATTGCGGAGAAACAAAAGCTTCATAACCTCCTCAACTGCACAGTCACGAAACTTGCTTGAGCCTCTGCCATGTTATCTTCTATGACAAATTTGAAACAGTTAATAGAGTTTGAAACAATTACATTTTTACAGCAATATTACAAAGTAACAAGTTTTCTTATGGTAACAAACTTGTTTTCAATTTTAAACTAAAGGGGGCAAAGCTAGGAACAGCATCTAGCTGTTAGGAGCAGCATCACCTTGAGATGGGGGACCAAAAGAGAAAAGGTTTGAACATCTACCATGAATTTTCTAAGAAGCTAACTCAGAACCAGGGCCTGATTACTGAATAGGCCAACTAGGCCGCGACCTAGGGCCCCACAGTTTAGGGGCCCCCAAACGGCTAAAACTGCTGCAGTCAATGCCTAAATTCGCTTTATCCTATGCCTAAAGTTGTAAAGCTTCAGTACAGGGGGCCCTAAAAAAGTATTTGGCCTAGGGCCCGTGATATCTTAATCGGGCCCTGCTCAGAACTTAGATGCAAAAGCTGTCTTAATGCTTAAATATATACTGCAAGGAAGTAACTTGTATATGCTTCCTAATACATTGCACTATCTACCAACAAAAACAATGGCTTCACAAGATACAATGAAAAATATATTGAACTTATTTAATACTGTTGACTGAAAACAGGTACTGTACACTGCGCTTAACACGATACGTGGAAAAAAGAGTCAAGATCTCTGAAGCTAAATTCATAGAGCAGTATTCCCAGCATTTCATTGCAACAAAGCACAATATGCTTATACTACAGGGAAAGCCACTAAATATAAGTCGAACAGTTTGTTTCACAGCACGATGCAAAAAATTTTAACTTGTTCATCTGACGTCGTGGAAGAGCTCTGTCAGTATGCACTATCTGAAAACTGTTTATTGTTACAGGGGTTTATGCTAAAATTGCAAAAAGGTGCATGGTTAAAAGAGCTAGAAAAATCTTATGACAACACAAGAGAGGAAACCTTGTTCAAGTCTAGCGAAAAGTCCTGGTATATAGTGAACGTCCTGTGTATGAACGGTTATGACAAATAAAAACAAAACTTTTGCCGAAGCCCAGTTCCGGTTTTATTTAAATCATATATCGGGATTATCGCAAAGAGCTGTGGAACAGTCTATTATATTTTTTGACAGTTAGAGCAAATTTTCCCCTAAAAAGTGGGGCAGAAACAAGGCAACAGTATTGTTATACATGTTATTAGAATATCTCAAGATGCTACTCTGCGTTTCCTAATCAACAGCTTTTGGGCATCTTCATGAAACAAACTGATATCACAATGTGGAAAGACCTGGACTTAAATTGCTTGACATCAGAGTAAGCAGATTTCGAGAATAATGGTGTTAGCTTTGTTTTACTGGTATACTTTTATTCAGCGATTGGGGGTTCAGGAACTTCGGAGAAACACAGGAGTTGGTGATTCTACGCTACTTCTGTCTGTTCATAATATTCACCGAAAAACAGGTGAAAATCTTCCAACCAGTCATCCACTATCTGGATCAAATTACTGGAGTACGTTTTACACCAAAAAAGCAGGAGACATTTGGAAAAATTTGGCGTACCATCCGACTGGAATACGTGAAGCAAACTCGAAAATCTGCAAAAGAACACGTAGTGCAGGTATTATGAAAAGGGTCATTCTGTACACTTTTAGATGAACTTAGATTAACGCTGTATTCTCATGCGAAGAACATTGACACATTGACATTGAGAATTTGTCGTTTTCTAGTACAAAGAATGCTACGGGCCATTAATTGAGATAATATTTTTTCACAGTATACATTCAGCACTAAAGGATGCTAAAAGCGGTTCTTCGAATATTCTTTCAGAGTAGAAAACTCATAATCAACAATATCAGCTGAACTGTGCAAAAAAGGGCAAGTAGTTCTTTCCTAAACTGCTATAACATGTCCGAGTTTCCGCATTTCGTCTCATTCACATCTATTTTAACTGAATTTATTTTTTTTTAAATTGCTTGGAGGAGCAGGTCCTTTTACTGGTTTGTAATATAGTTGTATATTTTGGCATGCCAGAAGCGGTAAATTAACAAAATTTATTTTCTCGCACACATAAAAGCATTAATACCATTTTTTATGGTTAAGTGTTGGTAGAGCTGAAAATGAAAAGAAAAAAAAAAGCAATAAATTGATTTTTAATCATTTTTTCGAGTGAATTTCTAACAGTGCAGCTTAAAGACAAATAAGCATCAGACAAATAAGAAAAGAAATTTGCAATTTTCATGCAAATCGGTCAAGTATTAACATTGATACGAGCATTTATAGGATCTAGCGGCCGCCATCTTTGATGACGTCATAATGGAAAAGTGTAACAGATGGCGGATGTCCACCCGAGTCTGAAGGACTTTCTGGGGCACCTACTAAACATTTTTGAAAAGAAATTCTCCCTAATTAAATTTCCTGCAGAAGTGCAGAGCATTTATATAGCATTTATGAGAGCGACCGGCCGCCATCTTTGATGACGTCATAGCAAAAAAACGCACCAGGTGGCGGATGTCCACCCGAGTCCAAAATACTTCCTAGGGCACCTACTAAGCATTTTTGAAAAAAAATTCTCCGTACTCAAACATTCCTACAGAAGTGCCGTCAGATCCAGGACTAAAAGTTCTACATTAATACATTGTTTTGCATTGAAATTGTTGAATATTTTACTGTACGACATGTTGCGAGTCCACGTTTTACTAATTGTGATGAATATATCGGTAGCAACTGAATGCATACCTTTAAGTACGAAAAGTCTTTGAATGATTTCGCAGAAGATGATTTTTGTCTGCAAGATATACATTAATAGAGGTGGCTGGCGATGAAATTCAAAAATGAGAGTCGTTAAAGTTCGAGGTATAGAAATTTTCGGGAAAAATCATTCATGACAAACGTGAGAAAACATGAGAAAACACATTAAATTTATGCTGTAAAAGTAAGGAAATTGAAAAATTTTGACATAGAGAGGTTTTTGAGATTCGACGGTAACATATTTTCGTGCGCTCGTTTTCTGCAAAAGCACTTACTCACGGATCTGTTTTTCCTCTCTTCCAGGTCTGCCCCATGGATGCAAGCCACCGCCACCCCCGCTCGCCATGCAGCAGCAGCACCCGTGCGCCCCACAGAAGCCCCGCACCATGGCGACCGTGTCGCCCCTGCACCAGGGAGGCCCCGCGCCCTACGAGACCGGATTCGGTCCGCCCTCTTCCAGGACATCGAGCTTCGCTGCAGCCCTCAGGAAGCTGGCCAAGCAAGCGGGCGACCCCGTCGTAGGTCAGTACACTGGCGAACCACATATCGTGAACCGCACCATGGCGAATCACTTATATATATATTTATTTTACACCAATTTCAGGTGAGAAAGAGTTGGCACCCATTTCTCCGGTCTCCTCCCCTGCCTTGAATCAAGGCGGTTCTCTGACCCCCAAGCGAAGTGGGGCCCCGATGGGGTTCCTGGGGACCCAGTACCCTTCCTCGTCGCCGCCCGTGGTCACAATAGCGCCTAGCAGACCGGTGGCCACGCACACCTCGGAGAGCCGGAAAGTAAGTCCTCTAACGCTACAGTGGACACAAAAAATGATTTTTTTTTTTCAATTATTGATCTATATGTCTAAAGCTTTGCGTTCTTGTTACTACGTCTAGAAGCATTGATAAAACAAATTGGTGCAAAAACAATGAATACTTTTTTTTGAAACTTAAAATTTAAAAATTTTGTAACAAAATTTCAAAATGCTTCATGCGTCATAATTTATTTCAAACTTTGAATTTCCACTTAATTTCCAATCATTAGGCATGATTGCATAAATCTATGCATAACATGCATTGTTTTATGTAATAGTTTATAAAAGACAGCTGAAAATGAAAATTTGTATGAATTTCTTAGTTTAAATTTCAAAAAAAAAAAAGTATTCATTCTTTTTGCAGCAATTTGTTTTTTCTATGCTTTTAGATGTAGAAAATATACAAGCACACAAATTTTTAGACATATGGATCAATAATTGAAAAAAAATCATTTTTTGTGTCCACTGTAGCCTTATCACCAATGAAAAATCTCGATTTCTTGCATTGTTGATGTTGTGATTCCATTAGAAGGGGCAAGTAGAAAAAGGTGATGTGACATTTGGATTTCGCCTATTTACACAAATTCAAATTAGTGTGTGTTCAATTGTGTTAACTCAATATTGAAGGGGCAAGTGAATAAAGGTGATATGTGACATTTATTTAATTCGTAGAAAAAGCTTTCAAAAAAAATTATTACCTTATCACCTTCATCCATGGTAAAAAGTAAGTTTTTCCAAAATTGTCACGTATCACCTTTATCCACTTGCCTTTTCGTTTCAGTTTTACTGTCTGATCTTAGGTAAAACCTTCAATCTATTTACGCATGCGTCAGGTTTTCTCTGATCTTACCAAAATAGGGGTGTTGGGTAAGATAACAAGAAGGGGGAGAATAATAAGAAGCATTTTAAGCCGTATCAAACAACGTGGAACGATACTAATTTCAAATACATAGTTTAGTTGAATGGGTTAAAAGGATACCAAAATGCGTTCTAAGCGTTTTCTAACAAATCTAGTGCTAAATAGTTTGCTTTGGTAAGACACCTTCCATCATATGAGTAACCGTGATGTCAGAGGACAATAGAAAACATTGTCTATGATGTATATAAATACTTCAATTATAATTTATGCTTTTAAAAAATTCACTTTAATTTTGAAACATATTTGCCAATAAACCGAAAGTAAATTTGTTTAAATTTCATTGGTTTTTTAACGGGAAGGACAACTGATGGTTTTAGGTGAGTAAAATAAAAAAACATTAATAAGGAACTAATTTCTAAGAAAAAGTAGTGCTTTATTATCGTTGATTTTTCAATAGAATAATAGTTACGCACAAAGCAATTTCAACCGTTTGCATTCAACCATTGTTGCCAAAGCTAAGTGGGGAAAAAGTCCATAGCGCCGAAACCATGACAACCATCAGGCGAAAAGTGCGGAGAGTGGGAAATTAATTTTACTTTGAGACGCCAGCTCTCGTTACATATGGTATCCATTTGCCGCCGTATTGTTCTTTTAGAATGCATTAAATTGGTTCACTTTTTATAGGTTATGGACCTCAGCAGCGTTCCCCCCTCAAACAACACGGCCGGCGGCCTGACGAACGGCCACCTGCCCGAGAGCCTCGCGGTCAAGATGGACGCTGGGAAGGCACCGGGCAGGCCGCAAGAGAAGTGGGACGAGAAAGGCCCGTCATCGGCTCAACCGCAAGTCAGGTACGTCGAGAGAACCGAAGTATGCTGTCTGAGGAAACATGGTTAACCCTTTAACGGGCACAAGCCGTTTTTCTCCCAAGTTCACATTTTGCATTATAATTAGAAAAATGAAGCTCATTTATGACCAAAAAATGTATTTTTTAAAATTTTGTTGTTGCGGCTTCTGTTTTTAAGAGGGGTGAGTAAAGTTAACCACCGTCCATTACAAGCAATGACATTTCACTGATTTATTCAATAGAATAAATGTAAAATACGAATAATTTTACTAGTAAATGGGCATTCCTTGTAAAACTATTCGTTATTAGTTATTTCGAATTACACATTTTTTTGTTACAAATAAGTGATAGAAAAACTAAATACAATGTAAATCACCAAAAATACTTTTAGTTTGTCTGATGGAATAACATGAAACATGGAACAGCTCAAAATGGAACATTACATGTTGTACATAAAACTTTTGTGCGTTTTAAGTTCAGCGTAGTGGTAAGATACACTCAGGCACATTGAAAATAGCGACCCAAGAAGAAATCGTCGGATTGATCAGTGACTCCGTCTACAGTGGTTCCAAGCCAGATCAATGTGAAATGTCACAGATTGGCAAAAAGTTGTGTTTAGTGATGAGTCTCGGTTTGTTTTAGGGACTGATGATAACCGTGTACGGGTGTGGAGGCGCCCAGGTGAGCGGTACAATTGCTCCCACACTGTTCTACGTCACACTGCCCGCACAGCTGGTGTAATGGTCTGGGGGGCCATATCCTATGATAGCCGGTCCAATGTAATTGTGATGCGTGAAAACTTAACCGGCCAACGTTACGTTGATGATATTCTTCGACCCCATGTAGGACCTTTCCTAAATGGTCTCCCAGGGGCAATTTTCCAGCAAGATAATGCTCTTCCGCATACAGCAAGAATTGCTCAAGACCTACGTACCTTCCTACGTCATTTTCAGACTCTTCCATGGCCGGCGGCCGGCCCGCTCCCCCCGACTTGTCCCCTATAGAGCATGTGTGGGATCGGCTAAAACGTCAAATGCCATCGTGTCACTCTGTGCGTGATTTGGAGTTGGCTGTTACAAATTTGTGGGCCCATCTGCCTCAGGACAACATCAGGCGTCTAATCAACTCAATGCCGGACCGTGTGGCGGCATGTATTGCAGCTAGAGGTGGTCCAACGCGCTATTGAAGTTGCTCTGTATTTGTGTCTTTGCACACCCTGTATTCGTTCAATTGTCTTGATTTTGAGATCAAGTGAATCTCTCATCTGTATAATTATGTGTATCAAATTTCATTTCAATCCGATGCTTTCTTCTTGGGTCGCTATTTTCAGTGTGCCTGAGTGTATTTACCACTGCCTTAAAAAGGGTTAAAGCAAAATTTGTCGCCCCGGCAGCTGCCTAGTCTGCCTATTGGGAAATTAGGCCCTGATTGTGATCCCGGCGCAGCTGATAACACTCGCCAATAGCATCCAGAATTTTTCTAAGAATCTCAAATGGTATTTGGGTGTTTTCTGTATTAATAGCTGTTCTCAACTCATAGTATGAAACTGATGCTGTGCTGTACACTATGTTTCTGAAATGCTTCCAAAGAAAAAGAAATATCCTACCAATTGAAACGGTTTGGAACGTTTAAGATTCCGTTCCAATCTGCGTTAAAAGTTGCACCGCACACAACAGTCCACAATGACCAACAAATAGAACACATTCTTTAAATTTCTGATTCTCCCGTTTGCTTGCATTATTTTGATTGTTTAATACTTTCCACTGCATAACAATTATTATAGTCATTCAAAGAATGTATATGGGTCATTCCAACGAAAATGGTACAAATCATGTCCAAGACTTTAGAATTTTTTAAAATCAATTTTAATAACTACCACCCATTAAGTGTATTTTTTATTGGTTCTACATTTAATTTTGTGCCATCAAGTATCCATTGATTAGAAAGGACACAAAAAATATCTTTGTCAGAAGGAGAAAATGACGTGTCTCAGCTTCAAATTGCTAGAGTTTTAAATGTGATTTAAAGTTAAACTGAAATGTAACAACAAAATAAATTACATTGCACTGCACAAAAGATGCTTCTGACACCATTTCTGCAGATTATTATGCAAATGAAAAAAAAATTCCCCCCCCCCCAAAACACTATTATTTGTCCATGTCCCTAGATTTTCTATGTTTCGAACTGTCCACTCTGTTACAAGCCTTTTGGAAATAAAATAAACAATTGCATTCAATCTGATATATATTTTTTAAAAATATAGGTAGTATAACTGCCGTGATTAGCTTGCTGCATTGAATTATGTAGTCAACAACCAGGGTGAGCCTCATTCTTTTCTTATGGTAGTTAATTTGAACTGTTGGATGTTCACTCTGTTAGAGCCGATTTCATGATGAAAAAACTAGATTTTTTCTTGAAATTGCAAAACGACTTACAGTTTTAGGCTGTTTATTCCACTTTATGCTTGTTCTGTGATTCTAACTTTTCTTTCTGATTATACAGATATTTTTAAAGGCTTATTTGTCCACTCTGTTAAACTAAGTAATCAAAATATTTAAATTCCTTTCATAAATGAGTGATATACTAGTTATTTACACTTCATTATACACAAATAAATGGAAACTAAATAAAAAAAATATGATTAGTTGGTGGAAATTATTTAAATTGATAATCTTAAGTAAAGAGTTTCAGACATGATTTGTACCATTTTCGTCGGAATGACCCATATGTTACTGTGATATACTACAAACGGAGAATGTCAACAATCACCGGTGATTCTCCGAAAATAGTGGGTGTCTTTATTATGTGAATTAGGGGTGCGACATCGAAGGCAAAACATCGATGTTTCAAGACATCGATGTTTCGAAATTTAGACATCGATGGTATTAATACATCGACCAAAGAACATCGATGTTTTCAAACATCGATGTTTCAAAACATCGATCTTTTTTTTATAAAAATTACTGACACATTTAAATGTACAGTAATACAGTAACTTCCCAATACATTTCGCCTCTTTATCACTCAATTAGATTTATCTTTTCTCTGCTAGAAAACATAAACCGTATGATATCGATGTCAATGATAGAAAACTTTTTAGTGAGATAAATACTGCAACTGTTGATTAACTGTATACCTTTCATTTATCGCATATTTTTATGAAACTTTTTTTGTTAAAATGTAAAACACCGTTATCGAAGAAAAATTCTAAAGCAAAACAAAAACAACGACGTTTAAAAATCGTTGACCGTAAATCATCGGTAGTAATTTAAAAAAAGACTATTTCAAAACGAAAGATATTGTAACTGTTAAAGATGAATCTTTTTATTGCATATTTTTGTTGCTTTTTGCTGAAGTGTAAACAGACGTCGAAAGAAAAAAAAAAAAAAACATCGAACGCGAAACAGTGATCATCAAAAGACATCGACCTTAAAACATCGATGGTAACTATCAAAAACGTCTTCTAACGAGATTTATAGTGTAACGGCACGGCTGATTAACGATATAACTTTTGACCGCATATCTTGGTGATTTTTTTTTTTTTGCTGAAACACAAAACATTCACATAAATAATAATTAAATAAAAAAAAAAGTGGCGAAAACAAATTAGAAATGTTTTAGAAACATCGAGAGCAAAACATCAACAAAAAAAAATCATAGAAAATGTTTTCTAATGAGATTATTACTGAAACTTCTGATTAAGGATGGAAACTTCTTAATACGTCTGCATATCGCATCTTTTTATCAAGCTGTTTTTGCTGAATTATAAAACATCGACATCGAAAAAAACATCGAACCGAAAACATCGATGTTGGGAAAACATCGACCCTCAAACATCGATGGTAAAAACATCGATGTTTTAGCAAAAACATCGATGTTTCCAAAACATCGACATCGATGTCGCAGCCCTAATGTGAATGCCAACCTCCATCGGCTGCTTTCGACATTTTCTATACTACTTTCACAGCATCCTGTATATTGCAGTACATACTGAAACACTCTGTATCCATTGAGACCGCCTTTGCATACCTTGACTCCAAGGAATAAAAGTTAAAATAATAATCGTTGTGGGGACCCAACTGTCGTTTGATGATTTCTGTGACGTAAAAGACATATTTTCTCACTCTAGTAACAACATATTAAATGACTACGGGGGCATCAGAAGGCAGAATTGTACTTTTTAATACGTTTTTATTAGCTTCACGTGTGGGTTTTCTTGTTTGTATGAATGTATGTATGTATGTAACTCTGAATAAAAGATGAAATTCACGTTCCTTACAAATATAAAAAAAAAATATATCTAATACCATTGTAAACACTAAATCCTAAACTATATTACACCTTGATCTGTTATCAGTGTTTCAGTTGATTGTGAATGCAACTCTGAATAACAGATGAAATTCACGTCCTTTGCAAATGCAAAAGTAACATATTTAATACTATTATTAATATTATAGGCTAAACTATATTTAAGAGCGTAGGTTTTAGTTTTTAAAACTATATTTTGATTATATTAATACGCTTTTATTATTTTCACATGTGGGTATGTATGTAGCTCTGAATAATAGATAAAATTCACGTTTTCTGCAAATATAAAAGTAATGTATTTATTTTTATTATTAATACTAAAGGATAAACTATGTTACATGTTGATGTATTATAAGTGCTTCTAAAAGCGTGTTTTTAGGGTTTTTTTAAAATTATATCCTAAAATTATTTAACTCAAAAATAGCGGATTAATTTCCCCCCTCTGTTAATGATGTATTGTTTCTCCTTAGACCGCACGCCACGATTGCACCGCTTCCCAGACCAGACGATTCTCTGACGTCATCCAGGGGGTTTCAACCGTACCGGGGGTCGGAAGAATCCCGCAACACCCTTCCGCACCACCTCCCCCTGTTCGAACACCACCCCGCCGCATCCTACCCATACGGTCCCACGTTTCTACCTCCTCCCCATCTTACACACCCCGCTTATAGGTGAGTATTTTTTGAAGAACATTTCTTTATATTAAGGGTCATTCCATGGAAGTGTTAACCTCAGCTGAAGAAAAAAAAATAACAAAGTGAAAAAAGTATCAATAAATAAATAAATAAATAAAAATCATACAACGTAAGAAGTTAAAAAAAATTGAAACAGTATTGTTATTATCACTGAGATTAGCCATAATAAATAGTTTGTAGTGTGTCTACTGCTTGTTATTCGATGGTTACGTTAGTTACGTTTCGTCAATCACACTAGATCTTGAGCAAAAGTGACACTTAAGACTAAAAAAAATAATATTTAATAAATGTGTTTTATATTTTTAAAAGCCAACTTTACACATTTTTCAAATATATCATTCAATTTTTAACACTTCTTTAGCTTTGAGATATCTTTGCCTCACAACATGAGCAATTTTCAGGGTTGCAAAAATGTTACGTTAGTCACGCTGCTATTTTGGTTGAAAAAATATCAACTGTCAGTAATTTTGTTTCAAATTCTTAGCAGAAACGATACATAGATACCATGTACATTGTAAATTCACCAGCATAACTAAACAATATTTTTTATCCTTTAAGTTACGAGTAAAAAGAGTTGCAAAATCAGCTCTGAATGTTACGTTAGTCACTATGGAATGACCCTTAAGCGTATCAAATTCCTGTATCTGTAAATGGAAAAGCTGTTTATTCATGGGAAATGGCCCGTTTGCACTGCTGAAATTAAGCCGCTTAAGTTTTTTCCAACCCACTGCGCATTCACTTAGCGCATCTTAAGGTCGCGGAGGCGTAGCTCAATTTAGGAGGCGTTGCTCAAGTTGAGCGACATTTTACGATTTCTCACTCAAAGATGGCTGCCGCTTTGAAACGTAAACAACTGGGCAGATGATGAAACGTTTGCCCTGTTGAACTTACACAATTAGTGCATTGATAAATTACAAAACAAAATAAGCGCAATAGATTGGTTTATGAAGGCATGGAGGAGAGTCTGAAGAATTATGGATTCAATAGAGCTTCTGCAGAAATCTCCGGAAAAATCCAAAATCTCACCCGGCGTTACAGGTTAGTAGTATTTTTCATATTTTTCTTTTATCTAATGTATACATCTGTGTAACTTTTTTCCATGTAATTAAATGTTCTGAAATTAGTGATTATTTCCAAAATTCATTCATGAGCGTCAAGGATTTTGATTGTTTACAATTACCGATGTTGAATGAAAAAAATTCAATTTGGCGCTATTGGCGATATTTTGCGAAAAATTAACTGAATCATTTTAATATCGACGATATTTAGAAAATGAATCATTGTAAAACATTATTTTGCATTGATTCGTGACAAACTGGGGGTGTAAATGTTGGAATTGATATCTTGTTTACTTTAAGGCACTATTTTAACACTTAAGGCATCTGTTATGGAATTTAAACGTAAAAGGAAGTAGTGTGGCGTTTACACCAATTTTTTTTTTAATAACTGCTTTATTAGGCTTTGGAAATAATGTGAAAAATAACTTGAAATTAACCTTGTTTTACATCCTTTTGTCGCCAAAAAAGTGTTAAGTTTCTGTTGCTAAAAGAATTTCACCGATGATTCAAGTTTTCAATAATTCGAGGTACCATAAACCCCATTTTCCTCCGATTTTGCAAGCTACCGTTTTAAAACATTTGCACAAACTGATTATTCGGTTTATCTGCTGAAAAAGCAGTGTACTGAATATTCGGTGTATCTCTACTTTTTACCATACCGTACCTTTAGAGTATTTCTTTAAAGTTATATAAATAATTAAATGTCCTGGATTAAGTGGGTATTAAATGATCACCTGCCACTAATTAAATTTGTGTGTCTTGGGAATGGTATAATTTTATGAGCTATAAATTTCCGGAACTTAAATGAATTTTTAGAAATAGTTTTTTGAAAAACAAAGAAAATGATGAAAAATAAACATACAGAAATAATCAAACTACATAATTTTGAAAGTTGAAGTGTACAAAAAAAAATCTGGTATGGACCCCACACTACTTCCTTTTACGTGTAAATTTCTTAGTAGTTGCCGAAAGTGTTAAAAAAAGTGCTTGGAGTGAGCAAGGTAACAATTCAAATATTTACTCCCCTAATCTACCACGAAACAATGCAAAAAATATTTAAAATGGTTATTTTTCTAAATATTGCTGATTTTAATATCATTTAGTGAATTTTTCGCAAAATATCGCCAATAGCGCCAAGTTGAACCCAAATTCAAAAAATAATTTTCTCGCCAAATGTGTCGCCAACTTGGCGATATGTCGCCAAGTTGGCGTCAAACACTTGGCGACCAAAAGCTTGACGACATGTCGCCAAGTGGTGGCGCCAATTCATATCACTTGAGTCTGTATTGAAATTAACATTGATTTACCCCAAAAAAGGGGTAAAAGACCCCCTTGGGAACATTCGAATGCAATCACAAGGGGAGGTGCACAACTAGACACCCCTCAGAGCCTACATACCAAGCTAGAAGTTTCTACGGCATATAGTTTTTGAGTTATGAGAGCCACATACGCACATACACCCGCACATACACCCGCACATACACCGCACATACGTACATACAGACGTCACGAGAAAACTCGTCGTAATTTACTCGGGGGTGGTCGAAATTGATTTTTCGGCTCTTTGTATGTTGTTAGGTACATATGCACGTGCTGACAGGTCGAAAAAACTACGCGACATTCATTCAGGGGTGAGCAAAGTCAAAATTTAGACCGAAATTTGAGTGAAATTTTTTTCGTGATCACAATACTTCCTTTACTACGTAAAAGGAAGTAAAAATATGAGTACATTTGGTAACCTTAAAACGGGTGAATTTCATTACAATTTCTTGTTCTACTTTTATTTACAGACTCTGTAATTTTCATGATTTGTTTTGTTTATTCTTTTCAGAGACCGAAGAAAAGGACCGCAGGAACGAAAAAAAAAAAAAAAGATTTTTGGGGGAGCTCTTGCAGAAGTTTAATGAAATGCAGAAAGCATATGATGAAAACTCGAAAGAAATTTGTTCGCTAATGAGACAATCATTAGAAAATGATGCAAATTTCATTGTGATTATGAAGGAACAAAGAAATGTTTTAAAATCATTACTAAATAAATAGTACTCAATTTCATGTGTTATCTGATTTGTTATTTTGCTTAAAAGATTTTTTAATATGCATAAAAGAAGTAACTGTAGTCAGTGACTTCATTGCTTGGAAAAAAAGTAAACAAACTCATAAAAAGTCAAATTTTATATCATTTCAAAACTAATGTCTCCTATAAGAGAACTTTATTAATTGTCATTCATGTAACAATTTCAAACTTTTTCAGCTTTTATGCCAATTGTGTTGAAAACAGAATTGTTTTCCGAATTTTAGAAGAGGCTATATCCGCAAATTCCCCTCTGTTTAGTTTTCCTTCTCTTGACTATACTGTCGTGCTACGCGCAAAAGTGGAACCTGCAGTCAAACTCAAATTCGGATACTACTCTTCAAAGTTTTGCGCCACCATGTACAAATGGTGCCCATGTAATGGTACATGCTGCACCCCCCCCCCCCCCGCCCCGCAAAAACTCTGCGGCTTTATTTCAATGTGGGAACCATCAACGGCTCCACAGCATCGAGGAAACCCCCATTCGCTTTCAAACAGCCCAACAACGGTGGACATCTCTTCCTGAGTGGATGGAAATTTTATAACTTCTGGCTGGTAATTTTTCACGAGAAAGTCACAAAATTCCAGAACACATTCACAAACGGTGGACTTTTGAACACCCAAAAAGGTGGGTTATAGTCCTGTAATCCGCTGAAGAGGCTAGCTTGTACAGGGCAATAGCGATCTTTTTCCCGCCAATCATCGCCAAAATTTGTCGTTTAAAGTTTGCACGTTTACCTCTTGAAAACAGTAAACTGCATAAAAGATCACAGTCACAGTTAATCAGAGCTACAGCCGAGGCATTTAAATCTTCGAAAGTACAGTTACAGTTAATTTGCCGTTCCACTCGAAGCAGCGGCTTACAGTTAAGTGCGTTCTCCAGTGCAAACAGCATTCAAAATAAGTGCGCTTAACTCGTAAGTGCACTTGTGATTGAGTGCACTTATTTCGCAGTGCAAACGGGGTAAAAGATTGAAATTATTGTTGTACATTGTTACATATTGTTACACTGCAAAAACTGAGCTGTTGTTTTTACAGTATAATACTGGCAGCCGAGGTTCCAATTTAAAACTGTAAAACACGCAGTAATAAATTGTAAAACTTGCAATTTCTACAGTTTCTTACTCCAAAGTTAGCAATTTTACAGTTTATTGCAGTAAAATTGAGCTGTATTATATTGCAAAAACAACAGTATAATACTGGCAGCAGAAGTTCCAGTTTGAAACTACAATGCACGGTAATAAACTGCAAAATTAGCAATTTTTCAGTTTATTGCTGTAAAATTTAGCTGTATTATACTGCAATTACAACAGTATAATACTGGCAGCAGAGGTTCCAGTTTAAAACTAAAATGCACGGTAATAAACTAAAATTAGTAATTTTTCAGTTTATTGCTGTAAAATAGGCAATTTTTAGTTTATTACTATAAAATTAGTTGTATTATACTGTCAAAACAACATTTATTTTTTACAGTGTGGAGCACTAAAATGATTGCCAGTTTTATTAAGATTGCATGCTGACAACTATTATACTCGCCAAATTTGGTGATAAATTTTGAAACCGTACAAGTTTAAGAACGTGTTAAAAATATGAAAATATACCACTCTGTAAAAAATGAATGTTGTTTTTACAGTATAATACTGAAAGCAAAGGTTTCAGTTAAAAACTGTAAAAGCGCTGTAATAAACTGTAAAACTATCTATTTTACAATTTAGTACTGTAAAACCAGTAATTTTACTGTTTATTACTGTAAAATTAACAATGTTACAGATTATAACCTAAAAGTTAGCTGTATTATACTGTAAAAACAACAGTGTAATAATGGCAGCAGAGGTTCCAGTTTAAAACTGTAAAATGCACAATAATAAACTGTGAAACTATAAATTTTGCAGTTTATTACTGTAAACTGGCAATTTTAGCTTAAAACTGCAAAATTGGAAATTTGACAGTTTATTGCTGTAAAATTCCGGTAAAATTAGCTGAGTTATACGGTAAAAACAACATTCGTTTTTTACAGTGCAAGTGCTTATGAAAATTTTAATTTTCCTCAGGTTTGACGACCCGTTATATCTAGAACGCTACAGTTTGCTGAGGCCGCCTGTGATGCCTTATCCGCAGGCAGGCATGATGGCGCCACCTCCCGCCGCCTTCTACCCCAACAGCCGGTACGCCGCGGACCTCATTGCGCAGTCCATGTCCCTCAACTCCGCAAACAACAGCATCATCAACGAGAGGTGTGTTGGATCACTTGACCCTTTATGCCCCGACGGGACTCAGAAGTCCCGAGTGTATATTGATTTAGTACAGTCGAACCTGTTTATCTCGAAAGATTTTTCCCGGAAACCTCTACATCTCGAATGTTGACGACTCTCATTTTCGAATTTCGTCTCCTGCCACCTTGATAAACGGTATAACTTGGAGACAAAAATCATCACAATCATTCAAAGGCTATGTTCGTGCTTAAAGGTATGCATTCACTTGCTACCGATGTAGTCATCGCAATGAGTAAAACGTGGACTCACAACACGTCGTACAGTAAAATGTTCAATAATATCAATGCAAAAGTATTTAACTTTGTTCCAATTCCTTTTTTTTTTTTTTTGTAAATTTTATCACAACCCCTGCATCTCGAAGCCTCCGTATCTCGAATTTTTCTGCTGTCCCGTGAAATTCGAGATAGACAGGTTTGACTGTATATGGCTGGAATCCTGTTGAAGCTATCAAATGCCACTCCTTGCACTTTGCTGAGAGGTAAAATTTTTGTGCTTCGTATAAATGTTTTTTGATGTATGTTCAACTAAAAAAAACCCAAAAAAATAAATATAAATCAATTGTTAAATTAATTTGGGACGTAAAGGGTTAACTGCGTTTCATGTGAAAACTTTTCTGTCGTCAGGTATGGACGTGCAACCCAACTACGCATCCCATAGCGAGTGGGGAGAAAATGCTACGAGAAATGCACTAAATGCGACCATTTTACATGTATCACAATGAAATCAACTTAACTATTTCACACAGGGCCGCAACCAGACTGTTATTTCGGGGAGGTTTTTACAAACTCATTTCTCGTGAAATCTACAGGGTGCCCATAAATAACTGACGGTTCAAAAAAAAAAATATTACTGTAATACAAAATTTTCTATAATGATAAAATAAATGTTAAATGAAAGTAACATCATTGTTAATCAATGTTTAAGTGATAGTTTATATTCTCGTGCCTTTAACTGTAACCACAGATGGCAATCTTTTTGGAAAGGCTTCTGCAGCGGCACGCACCTACAGAGGCACTCTTTCACGCGGGCACATTTTATTAATTTTTTTAATTGTACACTTCGCTTTTTCCACCACTATGCCTTACTTCTACACTACCTGTTTCTTTAAACAACTTTAAAGTTCTTTCAATTTATCTCTTTGACACATTTAAATGCTTCATTTTTTTTTTTTAATCACAATTCCGCTTACCCTTTAAATGCAATTCGAGAATTAAACGGCGTTTAGTATCCATCTTGATAATGCAAAAAATGTAACGGATTTTAATTCAAAGAATCGTCTGCACTATTGCTCAAAGAATTAAACTAAATCTATCAAGTGTTGCCAACAGTAAAAAACATCTTGAATGTAAATTATGCACAGATAAATTTTGCTATCAGTTATTTCTGGGCACCCTGTATATGATAAATAAAATTTGATTTCGTTCTCTATATTATACTGCTTTTTGTTACAGTTGATTCTTAAGAGGCATTAACATGAAAAATAAAATAATAACATATCTTTCTAATGAAGTAAAAAATTCTAATGAGTAAAAAGCATCTTCACCCCAGTTAAAAAGCTATATTGCGTATGAAATTATGTTGGCAAAAACTACAATAAAGATAAATATTGCAGATAAATCAATTAATTTGTGCTATTATTCAACAATGATAATTTAACTTTTCAAATGAAATTGGAAAGTAAATAAGAAAACTAAAAATAAAATTAATAATATTCTTTTACAACAAAAAGAGCATTAAAAATCAGTTTTTGGAATAGTTTTGACAAATTTTGTAGGTGGTTTGAACCCTGAAAACCCACCCCTTAACTACGACCCTGATTTTACACTTAACACAAAAAAATTAACATAAAATGTAAATTGTTGCTTGAGTTAATCTATCAGTTTTATTGCTTTTAAGTAAGTGAGACATTCATGTATCATATGTTTTAATAGAGCTGTGTTTCTGTCTATATGTACCATGGGGGAACTCAAAATTATATTTTCCAAAATACATGTGTGCAACTTATTACCCGGCGTTGCCCGATATTGTATTATGCTTAACTTATTTCATGCTAAAATGAAATAGGTGAGCCTTAAATTGATCATTCGTTGTTAGTCGTAATCGTTGTTGGAAACTGTTTTAACTGTGTTAAATTTCATCAATTTGTATGCTTAAAGGCTTATCTCTATTACTCTATGTATTCAAAATTGAAAGAAAATGGCCATTTTGAGACAAAAAATTTGATTTTTGAGCTTTTTGGATTTTTTTTTAATTTTAAAACCTACACCTATGTGAATTCTTGTGCATCAAGGAACTTCTGTGCAAAGCTTGATGAAAATCCAACGAAAACTGAATTTGTATTAGGAAAAACAAACAAACAAATATATATACATACATCCATTGATATATATATATACAGGGTGTCCACTCCAATCGTGGACCAATAGCTAATTTCTAAACCGTTAGAGATAAGCATAGAGTTTATTTAGGAAAAAATCTCCAAATTACGAAAGGAATTTTGGGTCTATTCAATGTTTTTCAAAAAATCAAATTTTGAAAGATTTATGAAATTTAAATTTTTATACAGCCCCCCAGTCCTATCAATCATATTTAGTAAAACATTCTTGACACTGTAACGTTTAAAACTAAAAAAAAATCACTCTTCTACCACAAAAATTGACCGAGTTATGACGTTTTGAAAAATCAAGATTTTGAAGGATTTCGCATACGGTCTCTTAAGCGATCTCTCGAGGATGTCATGAAATAATGCAAAATCTTGATTTTTCAAAACGTCATAACTCGGTCAATTTTTGTGGTAGAGGAGTGATTTTTTTTAGTTTTAAACGTTACAGTGTCAAGAATGTTTTACTAAAGATGATTGATAGGACTGAGGGGCTGTATAAAAATTTAAATTTCGTAACTCTTTCAAAATTTGATTTTTTGAAAAACATTGAATAGACCCAAAATTCCTTTCATAATTTGGAGATTTTTTCCTAAATAAACTATATGCGTATCTCTAACGGTTTAGAAATTAGCTATTGGTCCACGATTGGAGTGGACACCCTGTATATATGTGTATTTTTGTTTGATACATATAAATATCTCTGTGATCAATTCAAACCTTTCAATACCTACAAATTGAAAGCTACGGGGGTCTCTGGGGTGCCAAGGTAAGTAAGACAGTGTACATCTATATTCGTAGTACTTAAAGCATTTAAGGAGATGTAGGGACAAAATTAAGTCTGAAAAACTATTACACACAAATTGCAAATCGTCAAGTAAGCGGGATTCCATCTGGGAGATGTGTTCTGGTTTCCGAGTGGAAGGGATTAAGTGGATATTTATTCTGAAATTGTATTTCGTGGCATTCCATAATCATCTATGGGCAGTCAGACTCACTTTAGGCAAGGCTTCCAAAATACTAAATGCCTGCTGCTTTCTGGTTTTTAGGGGGGCATACTCATGTTTAAATGTGTTACATTTTATCAATTTGTATGCTTAAAAGCTTATCTCTATTAATCTATCTATTCAAAATTGAAAGAAAATGGCCATTTTGAGACAAAAATTTGTATTTTGAGCGTTTTGGATTTTTTTTTTTTTTTTTAATTTCAAAACTCCATCTATGTGATTTCCAGTGCATCAAGGAACTTCTGTGCCAAGTTTGATGAAAATCCGACGAAAAGTGGATTTGTATAAGGAACAAACATAAAAACAAACATACATCCATTTTTAATGCACTTTTATTAGTTTTACGTGTGGGTTTGTTTGTTTGTTTGATGTATGTAACTCTGAATAAAAGATAAAATTCACGTTCTTTACAATTATAAAAGTAATATATTTAATGCTATTATTAATGCTAAAAGCTAAACTACCTCATATGTTGATGTATTATAAGTGCATCTAAAAGGGCATTTCTTGGTTTTTTTAAACGAATTTAAAGATTATTATATATATATATATATATATATATATATATATATATATATATATATATATATATATATATATATAGATATAGATAGATTAATGCATGGGTCTTTGACTGCTGATTCATTAAAAAGAAGCCTCGCAGCAAAGTAGTTTAAAAAGCTCTTCAAATTATTCTCTCCCGTCCAGGATAAAACAAGAGGAGGAGCGCCGGATGCGGGAGAAGGAGTTCGAGCTGGACCAGAGCCGGAGCAAGGAGCAGGAGCGGCAGAGGGAGCAGAAGGAGACCAGGGAGAGGGAGAAGAGGGAGAAATCCATCAGGGAGAAAGAGGACAACGCGAACGAACACAAGAAATCGTTCTCCAATTCCAGTCACAGTTCTTCCTCTGCTCCCAAAAGGAGCGAATCGTCAAGTAAGCGGGATTCTATCTGGGAGATGTGTTCTGGTTTCCGAGTGGAAGGGATTAAGTGGATATTTATTCTGAAATTGTATTTCGTGGCATTCCATAATCATCTATGGGCAGTCAGACTCACTTTAGGCAAGGCTTCCAAAATACTAAATGCCTGCTGCTTTCTGGTTTTTAGCACAGAGCAAAATTTCGTCCTTGGTTCACAAAGCACTGCCATCTACCGGAGTTCTTCGAGAAAGAGAAAATAACGATTGGTTTATTTCTAAATTTAAATTTTAAAAATCAGCCAATCAAAAAAATAATTCGAATATTATTCGGACCCATCGAAAAATAGCTGCAAAATTTCGTCCTTGGTTCACAAAGCACTGGCATCTACCGGAGTTCTTCAAGGAAGAGAAATTAACGACTGGTTCATTTCTAAATTTAAATTTTAAAAATCAACCAATCAAAAAAATAATTCGAATATTATTCGGACCCATCGAAAAATAGCTGCAAAATTTCCTCCTTGGTTCACAAAGCACTGGCATCTACTGGAGTTCTTCAAGGAAGAGAAATTAACGACTGGTTCATTTCTAAATTTAAATTTTAAAAATCAACCAATCAAAAAAATAATTCGAATATTATTCGGATCCATCGAAAAATAGCTGCAAAATTTCCTCCTTGGTTCACAAAGCATTGTGAACCAAGGACCGGAAAGCATCTACCGGAGTTCTTCAAGGAAGAGAAATGAACGATTGGTTCATTTCTAAATTTAAATTTAAAAATCAACCAATCAAAAAATTTAATTCGAATTTTATTTGGATCCATCACCAATAGTCGCAAGATGGCGCTCAAAGTGGAACCAATGTCGACCGTAGATAAGCAAATGTAGTAGGCATTTAGTATTTAGGAGGCGTTGCTTAAGGCACACTTGAAATTCTAGTCGTCTTCTCGCGCAGATGTGTTCTACATTTAAAAATTGTTTCACTTTTTTCATGCAGTTAAAGTTAATTTTATGTTTGAAACAGTAAAAGATAAATTTGTTTAAAGCGAATCCATCAATGATATCACGATTTCCGTAGGATTAAAAGTTTTCGCAAAGCCAAATGCTGAGATTTATTTAAATGAATTTTACTCCCTTAAAAGCTATGGGGGTGCACTGAAAAATATGAACTGTCGTTTTTAAAGTTTAATACTGGCAGCCGAGGTTCCAATTCAAAACCATAAAATGAACAGTAGTAAATTGAAAACTAGCAATTATACTGTTTCTTACTGTAAAGGTAGGAATTATACAGTTTATCGCCGTAAAATTTAGCTGTATTATACTGTAAAAGCAATCGTATAATACTCGCAGCAGAGGTTCCAGTTTAAAACAGTAAAATTCACGGTAATAAACTGTAAAATTAGCAATTTAACGGTTTAGTACTATAAAATTAGCAATTTTACAGTTCAGTACCGTAAAATGAACAATTTTACAGTTTATTACTGTAAAATCTTTATTACTGTAAAAAGTTTATTACTGTAAGTTTGTTACTATAAAATTAGATGTATTATACCGTAAAAACATCTTCCATTTTTTACAGTGTAGGAAAAACAGAGAAATCAACAAATGCCCACTTTACAATTTCGTTACCTTGCTTTCAACTTTTTATCTATCAATATTTATTTAATCACTAGCTGCCATTGGCGACATGAAATCTGCTTGGAATCTATGGGCTTGCCGAGAAAAATGTAGAGCTATTGTCAGCTTGGCATCATTTTGGGCGACCTATTTTGGTTGTCAAAATAACCGAGACACAGCTAGGTTTGGTGGCATCGTGAAAATTCGCACACCTTATGCGTCATCTCTGCCACGTGACATCTGTTATGACTTTATTCATATAACCGTCAATCTATCACAATGGTGCCCAACTCTTTTCAGTTCGAGGGCCACACTCCATTTTAAAAAAAATTTCGCGGGCCAGAACACATATGAAATTTCCAAATAGTTTACTCTTTTCTAAGTAACATGGTTACATATGAAACAGGAAGGGAAGTTACAAATAGTTGTTGTTATCACTATTTGATGCTTATTTTGCGAATTGTTTTTCATACAGCAATTGTCACTTTTCGTGCTTTTCGATTAAGAGCAAGAATCTGAGAAACTGTCACGCCTAGCAGTATGAGGTGATTCATGACCTCTCAGATTTTTTCCAAAAAATTACCAAATGTTTACTATCTTACGGAAAGACCAAATCCAGAATGTTTTGTTCTAAAGTTGAGTTGTTTAGTTTTTATGGATCCCTGAAGGTGAAGGTGCGGCATCAAAAATTGAGCGGATTTTCAAGACATGGAAGTTGCTGTGAGCCAAAACTCTTACCAGGAACTGTTGAACTCCAATTTTCTTTTTGTATATGGAATACAGAAAGTTCAAACTTTACAAAATGAATGTTAAATTTGAGGTAAGTCGTTGCCGTAAGGTCAGTGAAGGCCCTCAAAACAAGGCATTTTTGACGAGTTTTAGCGTTTTTGAGGTCCAAAAACAGCTTGTACATTTTAGTTGCCACGGCAAAAGTAGTGTCGTTTAAAAGACCAGTGTAAGCACTTTAAAATAATGTATAAGTAATGTAAAAAAAATTATTACAAAAAATGCACTGTGCATTTTTTGTAATAATTTTTTTTACATTTCGCCTCAAAGGACTTAGCTGTTCTGTTAAGACAAAGAACAGAGTATGGCATTGGCAAAAAAAAAATATTTCAATATGTTGTTGGCAGAGGAAGTTATTACCGTTTGAATATCGGCAAAATATGACATTTTTCATATTTCGGCCTTACGCAACTAAAAGCACGTTGAACTTTCCTCGGTTATTTATACATTATTTTAAAGTGCTTATACTGGTCTTTTAAACGATACTACTTTTGCCGTGGCAACTAAAATGTACAAGTTGTTTTTGGACCTCAAAAACGCTAAAAAACGTCAAAAATGCCTTGTTTTGAGGGCCTTCACTGACCTTATGGCAACGACTTACCTCAAATTTAACATTCATTCTGTAAAGTTTGAACCTTCTGTATTCCATATACAAAAATAAAATAGGAGTTCAACAGTTCCTGGTAAGAGTTTTGGCTCACAGCAACTTCCATGTCTTGAAAATCGGTTTAATTTTTGATGCCGCACCTTCACCTTTAGGGATCCATAAAAACTAAACAACTCAACTTTAGAACAACAAATTCTGGATTTGGTCTTTCCGTAAGATAATAAACATTTGGTACTTTTTTGGAAAAAATCTGAGAGGTCATGAATCACAGGCGTGACAGTCTCTCAGATTCTTGCTCTTAATAACAATGAACGAAACAACGGGCCATACAGATCAGCTTCACTGGCCGGTTATGACCCACAGAACATAGGTTGGGCACCACTGGTCTATCGGAAGCAACTTCTAGACAGACATAGATATGTACTTGTACATGTTTAGATACGGTCATGATTTAATTGTTCATAATTTTTGCTAAGAATATTTCTCCGATTCGTTGAAATTAACTTCCTGTACTTTTAAAACTACTTTCACTGGGACGTAGGCCAAAATAATGTTTTCGAACTTTAAATTATTTGTGTAGCAAAACGTCATGTAGATCAAATATCCTACGTCCACGAATATCATCCTTTAATATTCCATAAAGTTTTATCAGCTGTATTTGAACGAATGAAACGTATAATATATGCTTCACATTATTCAGATTTTGGCTTCACATTTAAAATAATTTGCGAAACATTGTGTTTATTTTCATATCACATTTTGTATTTCCGTATTTTTCAAGAAAATCAATCCTGAAAATCAGAAGTTCAGTGTAAAACTAATAAAGCAAAATCTTGAAATATTTTTCCTGCATGGACAGTAACAACAAAAATTTTTTTAATTTGGAGATTTTTGAAACTCGCTCTTCTTTTTTACTACTGCTACATGAAATTGGCCTCCATTTGATTAGATAAAACAGTACGTTTCGGCTAACGGTTTCGGTACAGCACAAAACCATTAATTGGTATGAGGTTGGAATACAGGTATCATTTACTCGGTTTAGTTCTTGTCTGCTCGTGCAACTTAATTTTCACCCACTTTTCTGGGATCAGATTCTTTAAAAATTTTGTATACTACTTCAGACTCGATGAAAATGCAATATTTCATAATCAAATTAATTAATTAGCCATTAATTTTTAGTTTATTCTCATTTGAATCAATTAAATAGCTGTCAAACATGTAAACAAAGTCGCTTCTAAATTTTTCATTTTACACTAGATTTAATTTCTTATGCTTAGTCATTATGAAAATATCCTTTTTGAAAGTATTAAAATATGGAAGAAGAAAAGCTTTTAGAAGAATACGAAAGATAGCTTTTATAAGAAAAATAGCTTTTAGGGTCCACTGTCCCCTTAAGAAACATGCTAAATTTAAAACCTTTTTTTATTTGAATAATGATCCAAGAAATAATACACCGTTTTGTCTGAAGTTACACGTTTGCTGGTTAATTACTTTGAGTTATAAAAAAAAACCCGCATTTCTTTTCAGACGCCAGAGCGCCATCTGGGGCGAGTTCCACGACCGGTCCCCCGAACCAATCCACGCCGGTCAGCAGCTCTATCCCACTCAACCTCGTCATGCACCCAAGTCAGGAACTACCCAAGAAGGAGACCGAACTGTGGTTACCATGGCAACAGCCTCCCAATCCTTTCCCCAAAGATAGTGCCGGCCAAGAGATGGGAAGCAACTCCAAACACCCCGCATACCGGGCACAGGTGAGTCCTATTGTATTGCAACAGTTAGCAATAAAAAAATTCATCATTCAAAAACCACACTAAAAAAATCAGGGACGTCATTTCAAGTTTTTCCAGGGGGGGGGCAAAGGGTCCAAACACAATTCAATTTCATCGAAAAACATCAAAAGCCACGCCAACTTATAGGTAAATTCATTAATTTCTCATAGTCAGGGGGGGGGCAATTGCCCCCCCCCTGCCCCCCTAAATGACGGGCCTGAAAAAAATGCCTTTTTTTAAAAAAAGATTTGCTTGTGAAATGAAAAAAAATGCATATTTTCCAGAAACAATAAAATACATGAACAAAAATAGTCAAATAAACAATTGTTTAAGTGCACTGCTAGAATTAAAGGTGACACTGAAGCGAATTTTGTCCCCACGTGGTGAAAGATAATAGGGCACCCCTGTTTCACGGTGAATTGTTAGCTGGGAAGACAGTAGAAGCACCACGCGACACCTTTGATACCCTGCGCCTGCGCATTGTGACTCCGATGTATCATCAACCATCTTAACGGCGGACATCTTGTAAACGTCGTCGCGACAAAATTCTTGGGACAATGTTTTCACTGTCTTATATTTCACCTTGAGTTTGTTACGAAAATGGATTAATTCCTCATTTCAATCTTCGATTTCTCGCATAAGTACATGCATCCAATCATGATTCTAAGATTTCCCAACATATCTACAATCATTTCAAAGTGTTCTTACGGAAATGGATCTCTGTGTAGCTCTGGGTTTGCTGCGTAGACACTGACAGCAAGCAGCAGAATGAAGGAAAGATTTGAAAAAAAAAAATCTTTCTGCCCGACTCTTTCTTTATTATTTGATTTATTATACGTATTCGTATATGTATATACTATTTTAATGCTATGATTTGCATTTCGTGCTTCCGCTAATATATTTCGTTGATGTTATTAATAACGAGTGCTGAATTCGTTATTGCCAGAGCTCACCTTTTTTTTTTTTTTTTGTTCCATCAGTTAAAATTAATGGATCGTTGAAATTTGTTTCGATTTTTAATATGTCGCAAAACTTTACGTTTAACAAAAACTGCTTTTTAAATATCTGTCTTTTATTCCATAAAAATATTTAAATATCGAACGATACATACGTATTAATACGTCACTCTTGGTTAAAATAACGAGTTGATAAAACGATTCAATTTTTCCTTGATCGTAATACAACTGAATATTTTTGACTGTTCTTGAAAGTGATCCATAACATACCTTCCCTCTTCATTTTCAGTACAGATAATGCTATAGAAAATATCAATAGTATTTTAAAACTACTGAGTTGAATTCAAGTCATGAATTCTTTTAAATTATGTTGGAAAGTCTGAGCTGTGAGAAATTGTCTTAAATTACAAGTTCCGTTCATTTTCAATTCGGAATTCAAGGTGAAAAATGTACCAAGATTTCGTAAATAAAAACAATAAACAAAAGTAAACACAATTGAAAAAACAAAACCGCACACAGCACAGGGGGATCTGCAATAGTGAACAGTGAGGGTGCCATTAATCTCTCCTATACGCGGTGCCATCTTTCACCAGTGGTGCTCCTTGGCTTTAAAGTGCCCATTTTTCACTCACGCCACGCTACGGTTGAAATCTCAGCTCTCTACTCAACAGGGTGCCGCTGGTGCTATAAGCATTTCACACCGGAAAGGTGCCAATCGCAAGCAGTAGTTTTAACAGTGAGGAATGTAAATTTCAGCATTCAATTAACTATTCATTTATTTGTTTTTTAAACTTCCGCTAAAAGTGCTTTGCATCGACATCGGCATTCTAGCATCTGATCATTATTCTCTTGATTATCTGAGACTGAAAATTATGTCAAACATACCTTTTTAGCACTTAAAGCTGATTTCTAAAAGCAAAAATATATACCCCTCTCATCAGATGAAATAAATCAACACGTAAAAAGTAAAATGAAACAGAGAATGATAAAGTTTTCGTCTGACAAGCCTGTTATATCAGGGCAATGTAAAAACGTGTTTCAGTTCTTCTCGTAGAAAAATATCTCTCAATCGTTTTTCTCAAAAAATAACAAGAACTACGTGAAAAGTTCTTAGTATATAAATATAGTTACACAATGGCAGCCATAGGTTCTATGTTAATAATACCAATGGCACTCGGTAAATGTTAACGCGCTGCAACATTTAGGCAATTATTTACATGTTTCTTATAAGTGATTTTAGTACTTTGTTATTACAAAGTTCAGCTCTATGATTTACTTTACATCGTTGAGTATAATTATTGCTTTTAGTAAGTAATAAAGTAAATAAAGTAGTCCAATTTGGTTTTATTTATTTAGTAATTTTTTTTTTTTTGTTGTATATTTAAAATTTAATTGATAAAGTATTTTTTTATTTTTATCATGAATAACAATACTCCCAAAGATCATCTAGTACTTTTTTGAGAGCATTGATTCTAATCTGTTTAAGTTTTTTTTTAGGCCATGTTTTACAGTTTTTTCTTTTTTATTTTTTTTTTCTTTTATTTTCTTTTTCTTTTGATTTTTTATAGTACATAGCTTAAAATTATGCAATTTTACAGTTTAGTACTGTAAAGTTAGCAATTTTACAGTTTAGTACTGTAAAGGTAGCAATTTTACAGTTTAGTACTGTAAAGTTAGCAATTTTACAGTTTAGTACTGTAAAGTTAGCAATTTTACAGTTTAGTACTGTAAAGTTAGCAATTTTACTGTTTAGTACTGTAAAGTTAGCAATTTTACAGTTTAGTACTGTAAAGTTAGAAATTTTATAGTTTAGTACGGTAAAGTTAGCAATTTTACTGTTTATTCAGCAATTTTTCCGTTTAGTTCTGTAAAGTTAGCAATTTTACAGGTTAGTATAGTACTGTTAAGTTAGCAATTTTACAGTTTAGTACTGTAAAGTTAGCAATTTTACTGTTTAGTACTGTAAAGTTAGCAATTTTACAGTTTAGTACTGTTAAGTTAGCAATTTTACAGTTTAGTACTGTAAAGTTAGCAATTTGTCAGTTTAGTACTGTAAAGTTAGCAATTTTACTGTTTAGTACTGTAAAGTTAGCAATTTTACAGTTTAGTACTGTAAAGTTAGAAATTTTATAGTTTAGTACGGTAAAGTTAGCAATTTTACTGTTTAGTCAGCAATTTTTCCGTTTAGTTCTGTAAAGTTAGCAATTTTACAGGTTAGTATAGTACTGTTAAGTTAGCAATTTTACAGTTTAGTACTGTAAAGTTAGCAATTTTACCGTTTAGTACTGTAAAGTTTGCAATTTTTACAGTTTATCACTGTAAAATTAGCAATTTTACAGTTTAGTACTGTAAAATTAGCAATTTTACAGTTTATTACTGTAAAATTAGCAATTTTACAGTTTAGTACTGTAAAATTAGCAATTTTACAGTTTAGTACTGTAAAATTAGCAATTTTACAGTTTAGTACTGTAAAATTAGCAATTTTACAGTTTAGCAATTTTACAGTTTAGTACTGTAAAATTAGCAATTTTACAGTTTATTACTGTAAAATTAGCAATTTTACAGTTTATTACTGTAAAATTAGCAATTTTACAGTTTAGTACTGTAAAATTAGCAATTTTACAGTTTATTACTGTAAAATTAGCAATTTTACAGTTTAGTACTGTAAAATTAGCAATTTTACAGTTTATTACTGTAAAATTAGCAATTTTACAGTTTAGTACTGTAAAATTAGCAATTTTACAGTTTATTACTGTAAAATTAGCAATTTTACAGTTTATTACTGTAAAATTAGCAATTTTACAGTTTAGTACTGTAAAATTAGCAATTTTACAGTTTATTACTGTAAAATTAGCAATTTTACAGTTTAGTACTGTAAAATTAGCAATTTTACAGTTTATTACTGTAAAATTAGCAATTTTACAGTTTAGTACTGTAAAATTAGCAATTTTACAGTTTATTACTGTAAAATTAGCAATTTTACAGTTTATTACTGTAAAAGTAGCAATTTTACAGTTTAGTACTGTAAAATTAGCAATTTTACAGTTTATTACTGTAAAATTAGCAATTTTACAGTTTATTACTGTAAAATTAGCAATTTTACAGTTTAGTACTGTAAAATTAGCAATTTTACAGTTTATTACTGTAAAATTAGCAATTTTACAGTTTATTACTGTAAAATTAGCAATTTTACAGTTTATTACTGTAAAAGTAGCAATTTTACAGTTTAGTACTGTAAAATTAGCAATTTTACAGTTTGTTACTATAAAATTAGCTGTATTATACTGTAAAAACAACATTTATTTTTTACAGTGTATCATTTCAAAAATCTATACTTCTTAGTTGGTTGCAAACCAATGCAGGAAAGGTAGTTTTACAAAGAGCACCGACAGAAATCTTGCCACTGATTGAGCACATACACAATCCAGGGTCCCCGTCTTACCCGTGGTTTAGCCAGTTAGATGGGCCCCGAAGGGGACTCTGTTTTGTGATTCAAACCGGGATCCGTGCAACTCCTGAAATCTGGAGAACTTTGCAAACTATCGCCGAGATGAAATTGGATTTTACATCTCATTTTTGTGCCGAACGAACGAAGCATCTTTAAATAGTCTTGAATTTATGACGTAACATCAGTTCTATTACTTTCATTTCAATGCTTTCGTTTTAAGTCGAAATTCGAAAGAAGAATAATTAAAAAAAAAAAGAAACATATCACTGTACTTCGGAAATGCTCTGTTTGCACTTACAAAGCATTGAGTTGAAAACAGTTCTATGTTAGTTCTACTACACTGTAAAAATAGAATGTTGTTTTTACAATATAATACAGCTAATTTTATAGTAATAAACTGTAAAAATTTCTAATTTTGCAGTAATAAACTAAAATTCCTAGTTTTACAGTTTTAACTGTAAAATTGCTAATTTTACAGTTTTAACTGTAAAATTTCTAATTTTACAGTTTATTACCGTGCTTTTGACAATTTTTAACTGGAACCTCGGCTGCCAGTAATATACTGTCGTTTTTACAATAAAATACACCTAAATTTTACGGCAATAAACTGTAAAGTTGCTAACTTTTCAGTAAGAAGCTGTAGAAATGCTAGTTTTACTGTTTATTACACTTTCTTTTTACAGTTTTGAATTGGAACTCGGCTGCCAGTATTATACTGTAAAAATAACAGCTCATTTTTTGCAGTGTACTAGTTCTATCAGTATTTCTACTTTCAATACCTCACTCATCTCTTTATTCCCTCTTTCAATTTTAGGAAAATCAACGACATGTCAACACAAAAGACCACCAAGTGAATGAAAAAGTGAGCTCCCGATTCAGCCCGCCAATTCCAAACGACAAGAAACATTCCAACACCTCCAATGCTGTTCCATCTGAGACTGAAAACAGGGATCACAGACAGAAACCACATTCATCATCAGAGAGCAAAAAATACGACAGCATTCACCACCACATAACGGAGCTGTCCAACAAGGAGAGCAACAACACCTTCGACTGGAGGACTCACAACCCCAACGAAATGCAAACCAAAGACATCCACCCGATGGAGTGGGGACAGCACGAGAAAGTCCAAAGAACTTCGGAGGCCATCCACAAAGACGGCAACGTCCACGACTGGAGGCCAGAGAAACAGCACAAGAGTTCTTCTGACTCTTCGAGTGGTGCGCATGAGTGGCGACACGAGAAGTTGCAGAAAGCTTGCACGAACAACCACAGGAAGAGCCATGAATCCTCGAAGAAGGCCAAGGAAGTCCTGCACAACCACCAGCGTAAGGCCGTCAACGGGGTCGTCCAGAAACCCGGTCCTTATCTGAACGAGGGAATGCACGCCCGTCTGTTGGAATCGGAGAAGTCCAGGCTGGAGTTGAATGGACATACGCAGCAGAAGCCTCAAGTTTACAATAACGTGAACGAAAGGCTCATTGTGCCCCCTTACAAAACCTCTTTTCCGCCTGTCCTGGCTAAAGATATGGGACCTCATAAAATGTATACGGATTACTATAGCGCCCCCGTGTTGAAAAGCAACGTCGATTTGACGCCTGTCGTGAGCAAGCTTGATGTCGATGCAAAGAGGTTGCAGAAAAACGACCTTAAGTACTTTGAAGATGAAGGGAAAGAGGAACTGAGGCTTAAAAATCTTCTCATCATCACCAAGGGTCCTCCTTTGAAGTTTGATCCCAATCCGCAGGTATGTGAGTGCATTTTTATATGCTTACTACATTTTAATGGTGTATTTTTAATGCAATCTATTCCTTGTTTCACGATAACTGATACCAGTATCCGACAACAGTGAACGAAGAGGGTTAATGTTTTGTCGCCAATGTTTGCCACATTTACGGTGTCCTCGCTGATTGGGCCATTCCATTCGTGTTGCACAAGGCTAAGTAGGCAGAATTTGTTTCTTTCAAGTTTGATTCCTCTTACACAAAACACGGACACGATATTCACACAGAAAATATAGATTACTCTGGTAAAAATTGAGGAAACTCTTATGGTACATAGTACTGTAAAATGTAGCGTTTGCAGTACAGAAAATTCTACAGTAAATTTTACCGAGAAAAAGTAGGGATCTCGCCCTTTGTAACTTTCTCTGCAAATCTACCGAAAAATTTTACAGTAAAAAAAGGATTTTGCGGTAAAAGTTAGTGACAGCATGGATGCCAGTAACTTTTACCGTAAAACGTCAGGAAAATTTTCAACAGTATACTCTTTCATCTCTCAGAGGATACCTTTTCCAAAAAATTTTTTGTTTACATGAGTATGGAAAGAAATAACAAAAGTCAAAGACGTTAAGAACCTTCAAAGTTTGTCATGCTAAACGGCGCAATTTCCAGTCCATTCACTGCCACGCAGGCAAAAATATCGCCAACTATCACGTTGCTTCATTCACATTCGGTATCAGTTCTCGAGAAATAGGATAAAAGTACTCAATCTTACCGTGTTTGCGACTTTCGTTGAATTAATTATTGAAGTTTTCACATCGAATAACTCTTTGTGAAAGTAACACAAATGATTGCTCAAATGTTGAAAGAAAGCAACACTTTTAACTTAAAACTTTTAATTTGATTCTCTGCGTTACGTTCGTCTTAAGTACTTTAACTACCCCCCCCCCTTTTTTTGGTAATATAATCCTGAAAATGGATAAACGATGGATTTGTTACGTTGATTTCGAGGAATTCAATATTCAAGAATTGCAAAACAGATTCATGTCAAAAATGCTCTTTTGTTATCGAACTTAAATACATATTTTTTTATATTTAAAAAGCTTCTGAACAGCAATGAGTAAAGGCCTGGGTCCACATCAGCAGAAAACCAACCGAAACCGAAGGTAGAAACCAAAAATCCTTGTACTTTGAACGTCAGCAGGAAACCGACCTTTACCGAAATCCGGGTAATTTCCATTTCCTTTAAATTCAAAGTACCAAGATTTTCGATTTCTGCCTTCGATTTCGGTCGGATTTCTGCTGATGTGGAGCCAGGCCTAACGCTTCATTTTAAAATGCTGTAACGAACTGTAAACCTGTGTTACTACCCTTTGTATGTGCGTTAAATGTGACATTTTATGAAACAATATTTATTTATTTATTTTAAATTCCAGAGTAACTTGTATTGACAGATAAATATTTTTACTACCTATAATAAATCACGGAAGCCCTACGCTGCCTAGCTAAGCCCAAAAGTGGTGTCTTTGACAAACTTGAGTTATTGTCACCAGGTGGTTCTTTGTAACGTATTTCATCTAAATACAATGTTATATAATCATTTGAGAACGGGAAATATTTTTTAAAAAATTCTGATAAAGTACCTCCTAAATCAAATACATGGAGGCCCAAAACTTTAAACAGCAATATCTCAGTTTGAGATCGTCTGCAAATACCACTTTTGCGCTTAGCACGGCAGAACGGCTTCATGCTACCCCGTTGCATACCCGGGTTCACTTCCCAGGTTTGGCGCTGCCTACCAGCCTTTCACCCCTTCAGTGACTGATAAAATGAGTACCTAGCGTGCTTGGGAGCTAACATTGGGGGTTCAGCGTTCAGTTGACCACCTAACAGTTCTTTGTCCTCGGTCGAACTCTTAGAAGATCTAAACATGTTCAATAAGTCTAGTCCCCCAGGAGCTGTTGCTCCACTGAGCTCAGTTCAGTTTTATAATAAACTAGTTTATTACCCGGCGTAGCCCGGGTGCTTATTAATGCAATGTAGGTAATTATAATTGGTTTTCTACTTATTTTATACTAAAATGAAATAGATGAGCCTTAAATTGATTATTCATTGTTAATCGTAATCTTTGTTGGAAAATACTTATATTTAAATGTGTTAAATTTTATCAATTTGTATACTTAAAGGCTTATCTTTATTACTCTATCTATTCAAAATTGAAAGAAAATGGCCATTTTGAGACAAAAAATTTGAATGTTGAGCTTTCTGGATTTTTTTAATGTTCAAAACCCCGCCTGTGTGAATTCTAATGCATCAAAAAGCCTCTGTGCCAAGTTTGATGAAAATCGGACAAAAATTGGATTTGTATAAGGAACAAACATACATGCATCTGCATCCACTTATGTATATATAGATCACAAATGCAACAGGTTCCTGTTAAGTGCTGATTTTCGTAACTGGGTCATTTTCAAAATTGGGTGTCATTTGAAAATTTGAAGTGTGCAAAAAAAAATCTATGGATCAAGTATAATTCTGGAAAATAATTAATCAAACATACTTATATTACACTATTTTAATAATTTTCATACAGTTTCTCTTGAAAAAATTTTCATGTCTGATTTGTCATGTCTGTTACTAAATATGGTAACAGACATGACAAGTAACAGACATGACATTTTAAGAAAAAAAAATTGTGGGGCAAAAAATTCTACAAAATTATTAAAAATTCTACTTGATTTAGAGTACAATCCCACTAAACTAAATTATCTAGCTGAAATAATTAATTAAAAAAAATATTTTATGCAAGTAATTACGTAACAGACATGACATAATAAAAATATACAAACAAATAAAAGACTTCTGCTTCCTTTAAAGAAAACTGAACATTCAAAATGACTGTTGCTATTTCTTGTTTCCATGTGCTTCAGTACTATAGAAGTGTTGTCATTCCAGAATTCAATGCACATGGTTTAAAAATTGTAAAAATGTGTATGGTAACAGACATGACATTAATTTCTGGACAACTCTTTGATATTAGTTAAAAAATTAAAATCTTCACTTTTATTCAAATTAACTTTATTAAAATGTAATTTAAAGTATGAAGCATGATTGCAAAATATGGCAGAGTGGAAAATTTGACTACTAAATTCAAATTCTTGTTGTTCAACTTCAGTCTTTATTTTTTGGACAGCTGTATTTTTCGTTCCTCTTCAACTCATTCCTAAAAAACCCATTTTCTTAACAAAAAATATTATTAAAAATTATAATGCCTGTATTGGAAATTGTCTGCTAATAAACATACCAAAAAGTAAATTTATTTAAAGTTACTCAAAAAATTTTTAAAAAATCTTTTTTTGACGGACAGCAAATGGCACCGAAAAATGAAAATGACCCAACTACCACATTGGTCGCTTTGATATTTTGGCGGGATTTAAGCAAATAATAAATCTATCAGCTTATTTTTCTTACTAAAATTTAGTTACATTTACGAAACGAAATTCCTGCATAGAAATTGTAAATGAATTTGACACATGACTCGTAAAATAATACTGATTATTTCTTTTGAAATATTTTCAGAAACTAAAGTTTCTACAGTTGGTAGGATTAACGACGCATTTCAAAAGGAAAAGTAAGATTTTTTTCTCCAGCTAATTCTGATATTTAACCATGTCTCTGAGATTTTTTACATTTCAGAGTGTAAGTACACTCAGGCACATTGAAAATAGCGATCCAAGAAGAAATCGTCGGATTGATCAGCCACTGCGTCTACAGTGGTGCCAAGCCAGATCAATGTGGAATGTCACAGATTGGCAAAAAGTTGTGTTTAGTGATGAGTCTCGGTTTGTTTTAGGGACTGATGATAACCGTATACGGGTGTGAAGGCGCCAAGGTGAGTGGTACAATTCCTCCCACACTGTTCTACGTCACACTGCCCGCACAGCTGGTGTAATGGTCTGGGGGCCATATCCTATGATAGCCGGTCCAATCTAATTGTGATGCGTGGAAACTTAACCGGCCAACGTTATGTTGATGATATTCTTCGACCCCATGTAGGACCTTTCCTAAATGGTCTCCCAGGGGCAATTTTCCAGCAAGATAATGCTCGTCCGCATACAGCAAGAGTTGCTTAAGACTTCCTACGTCATTTTCAGACTCTTCCATGGCCGGCCCGCTCCCCCGACTTATCCCCAATAGAGCATGTGTGGGATCAGCTAAAACGTCAGATGCCATCGTGTCACTCTGTGCGTGATTTGGAGTTGGCTGTTACAAATTTGTGGGCCGATCTGCCTCAGAACAACATCAGGCGTCTAATCAATTCAATGCCGGACCGTGTGGCGGCATGTATTGCAGCTAGAGGTGGTCCAACGCGCTATTGAAGTTGCTCTTATTTGTGTACTTGCACACCCTGTATTCGTTCAATTGTCTTGATTTTGAGATCAAGTGAATCTCTCATCTGTATCATTATGTGTATTAAATTTCATTTCAATCCGATAATTTCTTCTTGGGTCGCTATTTTCAATGTGCCTGAGTGTATATGAGATGTGGCAATGAAAGATCATCCATTTGGTAAACTCTTTCTCACTTACAATGTTGGTGATTGTTTATTTAATAATTTTGATAAAGAGCCAATTTTTTGTGTGATTTTACTACAACTGGAAAATCCTAATTATTTATCTGTTGATTTAATATTGTTACTCATTCATTTAAAGCTTGAGTTATCACCTTCAAATAAAAACAAAATGACATATTTTAGCAATTACTTTGTCAAATCGAGTTTTATTTACATAGGCAATTATTAAAAACTCTTAAATTAAGAGTCAGTCATCATGCGCTGAGCATTTACCATGAATAAATTAATTTTTTTTTAAAGTAACTACAGTCGAACCTCCATGTATCGAAAAAATCTCCATACATCGGAATCATTTTTTGGACATAGTGGGTCATTCTTTTCGACTTCGGAAAAATTGAAGTCATGAATAAAAGGAAGCCCAGTGGTTGTCACCACGAATCCCACAGGCCGTTAAGGTGTTGAGGGGTGGATAAATGGTGAATTTTAGAAGGAAGCATGTTGCGAAGTTTTTATGTTGCGACCTGTGCTATAAAATCAAATTTCTGGCTATTCCTTTTTTTCTGATAGTTGTTCTTCATTCCTAAATAAGTTAAGCTTCAGTGAAAAGTTTCAAGGCGCCAAAAAATATAATGAAGGGATGTTAGAAACATTAGTTCTTGGACTTCATTTCACAAAAGATGCTCTTGATAAAATTTTTAGGCTCTTAAAAAAATACGGTCATTTCTTTGGTGAACTTGTTACAAAACTGACCATTCAGAAAGGCTTTCATAGTTCTTTTTTTTACTCTTCAGGGATGCCAACTGCAATCACTTTCCAATGTCTGGATTACTGTTTACTTTAAAGAACTAAACAAATTTTTTAATAAATTCATTTTTTAATTATTAACTTTCATATAATGTACTTAACAAATAATTAAAAACAGAGTTTCGTCTTAAAAATAAGCTTTCAGTTTCATGCTTTACGAATAATTATGATAAACTTTAAGCTCGTTTCTACATATCGAAATTTTTATTTATCGAATTTTTCCCGGCAAATTGCTACTTCGATTTATAGAGGTCCGACTGTATGACAAAAATCAAGTTAAGATAAATGCATGCGCGAAATACCATTATAGTACATCACTATCTATATTCTTTGAAATCCATTGTAGAAACTACAAACTTTCCAAAAAGTTAACCCCAGTGAATTTTTAGGAAATTGTCAGTCATGAAAACTGAATTTTGCTTGAACTGTTAAAGCTCAATTAGTAAATATTTGTTTTAATGAGCAGTAAAACATTCCAAACTTATAAAGCAGTAAGTAACCGCCCCTAAGAGAGGGCTAAGGCCGAAACATGCAACGCATCACCAGCTCGTTTATTTCATCCACGGACTGCAGTTTCGTGCTTATTATGCACTCATCAGCATGGAATAGGAATTAAACGAGCTGGAGGTGTATTGCATGTTTCTGCCTCAGCCCTGGCTTAGGGGCGGTTACTTACTGCTTTATACCCGAGCTTTGCCTCAAATTTTTCGAGTTGTACCGTACCAAGTGCGGTTGCTCGTCACCATTTTTTGGTAGCTCCCTTTGCTCTACACTGCGATGCAAAAGTTAAAACAAAATGCAAATATGTGAATAAAAAGAAAACTACTCGGCGAAATGCTTTCAAATTTCTACTGCAGGTAGACAATATGGTCCCAAATACGTGTCTGGAGTTTTTAAAAACATAACTGAACCGAAAATCGAAAATTACAACAGACATTTTTCTTTTCCTTGTTGCAAAAGTTTGGACAAAAGTTAGATTCTATGCAAATATCCCTTGAAATGTGATTGGTGGAGGGAATGTCGGACTTTTTTCTTCGAATGTAAAGTACAGAGATTGCTCAATGACGAATCAATATCTCAAAATCTCTGTAGTTTTCCTGTAAAGAAGATGACAAAGTTTGGGAACCGAAATTTGAAAATGAACGTCCTTTGCTAATTTTTCGTCTTTTTTATCAGCCCTAGTATGGTAGTACATTGTCTTTTACTTGATGGAGAGCAAATTCAGACGTGCGTATCCATCAAAAAGGCCAACAAAAATTAAATTTCTGAAGGATAAAGGAACTGAAAAAACGGCTCGAACTGACAATTCACCCCTTAATCCAACAAAACTTCAACTTGAGTTAAAAACAGCACGTGACAGCATAAGTAGATGAACAACTCAATCGGGATGCATACACTCAGGCACATTGAAAATAGCGACCCAAGAAGAAATTATCGGATTGAAATGAAATTTAATACACATAATGATACAGATGAGAGATTCACTTGATCTCAAAATCAAGACAATTGAACGAATACAGGGTGTGCAAGTACACAAATAAGAGCAACTTCAATAGCGCGTTGGACCACCTCTAGCTGCAATACATGCCGCCACACGGTCCGGCATTGAATTGATTAGACGCCTGATGTTGTTCTGAGGCAGATCGGCCCACAAATTTGTAACAGCCAACTCCAAATCACGCACAGAGTGACACGATGGCATCTGACGTTTTAGCTGATCCCACACATGCTCTATTGGGGATAAGTCGGGGGAGCGGGCCGGCCATGGAAGAGTCTGAAAATGACGTAGGAAGTCTTAAGCAACTCTTGCTGTATGCGGACGAGCATTATCTTGCTGGAAAATTGCCCCTGGGAGACCATTTAGGAAAGGTCCTACATGGGGTCGAAGAATATCATCAACATAACGTTGGCCGGTTAAGTTTCCACGCATCACAATTAGATTGGACCGGCTATCATAGGATATGGCCCCCAGACCATTACACCAGCTGTGCGGGCAGTGTGACGTAGAACAGTGTGGGAGGAATTGTACCACTCACCTTGGCGCCTTCACACCCGTATACGGTTATCATCAGTCCCTAAAACAAACCGAGACTCATCACTAAACACAACTTTTTGCCAATCTGTGACATTCCACATTGATCTGGCTTGGCACCACTGTAGACGCAGTGGCTGATCAATCCGACGATTTCTTCTTGGATCGCTATTTTCAATGTGCCTGAGTGTATAAAAACAAATAATTGAGCTTGAACCGATTCCGGAATAGTTTCCTAAATAAGCCAGATTTTAATAGGAAAAGCAGCACATGTATCATCGTGACGAAAAAATTAATGTTACTTTCTCAGATGAAAATTATTAAAATTTGGATCGCCTAGATGGGTTATGATTCTATTGGCGTGACTTCAGAAAAGATCCGATAAGCATATGCTGTGCTGCTGTGACCATTAAAATCTGGCTTATTTGGGACACTGTGTCCGAAAAGGTTCACGCACAAATCTTTGTTTTTTTATGCAACCCGATTGAGTTGTTCATCTACTTATGCTGTCACATGCTGCTTTTGACTCAAGTTGAAGTTTTGTAGGATTAAGGGGCGAATCGTCAATTCAAGCCATTTAATCATTTCCTTCATCCTTAAGAAATATAGTTTTTCTCGGTCTTTTGGATCGATACGCATGTTCTAGGACCGATTTAAAAGACTAAAAATTAACAAAGTGCGGTTATTTTCAAATTTCGGTTTCCAAACTTTATCATTTTCTTTACAGGAGAACTACAGAGATTTTGAGATTTTGATTCGTCATTGAGCAATCTCTGCACTTTGTAGTCGAAGAAAAAAGTCCCACCTTCCCTCCACCAATCACATTTCAAGGGATATTTGCATAGAATCTGACTTTTGTCCAAACTTTTGCAACAATGAAAAGAAAAATGTCTTTTGTAATTTCCGATTTTCGGTTCAGTTATGTTTTTAAAAACTCCAGACACGTATTTGGGACCATATTGTCTACCTGCAGTAGAAATTTGAAAGCATTTCGCCGAGTAATTTTCTTTTTATTCACATATTTGCATTTTGTCTTAACTTTTGCATCGCAGTGTATAAGAGGATTTTCGCCTCCATCTCGTTTAATTCCTACTCCATGCTGATGAGTGCATAAAAAGCACGAAACAGCAGTCCGCGGATGGAATAAACGAGCTGCTGGTGCATTGCATGTTCCATAATTATTCTAGTTTTTGCACATCGAAATCGTACGAGATTCGAATTATGTCCTTCTGTTTCGACAGAAATCGAGTTCAACATGTACCTCAAGCGAAGAAAGATTCTCCGGGAGGAATCGAACATCTCGCCCTGGAATTCCGATGCCGAAGACGATGAGAAACCGGTTCTCCCGTTGTCACATGACAGCAGGAGTTTGGACCACTTGGCAGAAAAACTTCGATCGGAGACGACTCCCGAGAAGTTGGAATATTTCCTACAACTTGGTTTAACCCCGATTACTCTAGTTAAAAAGGAAGGTGAGTCTTTTTCCCTTAGATTTGACTAGCTTATTTCCCGGCATTGCCCGGGTGCATATTAAAAACGCTCGAAAAATTAGAATTAAATATCTGCTGGAACCTCTATTTTTTTCTGCATCATACAACATTTGTGCCAATGTTCCAAGGTAATTAGAACATGAATTATAATTGTTTATAAACTTATTTCATGCTAAAATGAAATAGGTGAGCCTTAAATGGATAATTCACTGTTAATCGTCATCTTTGTTGGAAAACACTCATATTTGAATGTGTTACATTTTGTCAATTTGTATGCTTAAAGTCTTATCTCTATTACTCTATCTATTCGAAATTGATAGAAAATGGCCATTTTGAGACAAAAATTTTGAATTTTGAGCTTTTTGGATTTTTTTTTTTTTTAATTTCAAAATCCCACCTATATGAATTCTAGTGCATTGAGGAACCTCTGTGCCTAGTTTGATGAAAATTCAACGAAAACTGCGGATTTGTATAAGGAACAAACATACAAACAAATGTATGTACAATACATGCATTCATTTTTATATATAGGGTATACAGATCAGTGAATGAACACTTCCAGTGAATGAAAACCCAGTAAATTTCTTTAAAAAATAAGTTTTTAAACCATTTTTCTTAGATGAATCAGCAGTAGGCACGTCATTCTACACATTTCTAAAAAGAAAATTGCTAGAAAATGATGCGTTTGTGCTTTGTTTAGGGTGTTCATTCACTGGGTCAAGGCACTTTTTTTCCTTGCAACCCCCCAAAAAACTTGATCCAGAACCATAAAAATTAGCGCAATATTTTTTAAAATATTGACATATGAGTCAATATTTTGAAAAGTGCCAATTTGAAGTTGGAGTTTCCTGATTAAAAAAAATTTTTACAGAAAAAAATTAATATTGGATTCTAAGTCTAAATTGGGTCTAAATGCAAGAAAATAAAAGGGGGAGGTCAAGGAAGTTATTTACCCCCTCCTTAGATTACTCACTTTTAAGCCGTTACAGATCTGATGATTGTTACAGATCTGATGTTAATATGAGCTACATATCTGATTTTATGCTTTCAGTCTTCATTAACATCTCTAAAAATGATATCATTTCCTTGCATTTTTAACATAGAATTAAGATAATTATATTAATGTATATATATTAGCTAAAAATCAAATTTCATTACAAAAAAGCATTTCTTGGAAATAAAAATGAGTGATAAGGTTTTTAGATAAAATAAATTACGAGATTACCAAATACAAGCTAATGAAACATTTGTTTTGTTTTGAAATAACACACAACTGCAACTTTCTCAACACACAACTCTGCTGCTTGTTCTTTAATTAGTTGCAGGAAATTTAATTTCTTAATCAGAAATTCAAATTTAGCATGCTAGTTATTATTTAGTTATTTAGTAAAGTTATGAGAAATTAAAGGTGCACCAAAAAAATAAAATAATAATAATTAATTAACTAAATTTCTGCAGTGTCAATTTTTCTTATTTTACTAACTTGTATTGTATTTCATACAAACCACATATGAAGCAATTGTACTAAAACTCATTGCTTTTCATGTTTTAAGAACAAAAATATTCAATATATGGCTAAAACCTATGATTTTTGCTTTTTAATAATTCTGAAACGAGAGAGTTAGTTCGGTAACATATTCGCTGTTTTTCAATAATACCGCTCTGACTGTTACCGATCTGACAAACCGACAAAGTTTTTTTTTTTTTATTTCCTAGTCGATCGCGTTAAACCAAAGTCAAACACGTGGTTTTTTCACTTGTAATAAAGAACTGTACTTATACATAAAATAATTTTTAAAATAATAAAAACTGCGCATTTTAGCTCGTGTTACTGATCTGATGACTTAAATGACACACATTTATGACACATCACTTTAAATGACACATCCACTTTAAAAAATCTTATCTACAATTTCGGATGCAGAAATGGAAATTTTTAATTACGATGCGATAAAACATCACACCAGGTACTCAGTATCACGTGGTATCGGTGCAGGAAATGATTTTGGGAGCCTAAATATAGATCGGAAGTTATTGTTACCGCTCTGACGCGGAACTGAGGGACACGCTTATTTCGCATTCCCTAGAAAATCAGAAATCAATTAAAACAAAAATGAAGTAAAATATTAACAAAGGGGTAAAAATAGAATCGTTTCTTGTGCAAGTGCGTTTTTTTTTTGGGAAGTTACAAAGTACGCTTAAGCTGTTTGCATGCTAAGCTTTGCTACTGAGGACACGTTACCGATCTGATTTTTGAAGTATAAAACAAATATTTTCTGAAGAAAAAAAATTTATTTTTCTGATTTTATTAGATGAAATAAAAGCAAAACCTGTCTTCTTTCTGGGGAAAATTACTTTTTTAACTAGTTATTGAAATACTAGTGAAAATTCACTTGAGACTCAAATTGGCACTTTTCTAAATATTAGCTCATATATCCACTAAAGTGTTTTTACTGTCATGTGACAAATGATACAATTTTTAACGATGCTATGAATTTTTGAAAACGAAATTTCGCTTAGGTGCTAATTCACTGGTCGGTATACCGTAGATGTTTTAGAATGATTTGTGAACGCGCATTTTGTGTCTATTACATTATTGAAATCCATTTCTTATTTGTGTTTAGAAAAGGAACGCATTCGTAGAATTGTTGAAGAAGAAAAGATGAAACGGCATTACCGTTTCCTCGCCAAAATCAATCGGAAAGCCTCACCTCGTCGCTTATTTGTGCCAAAAAATGAAGCAGGTAATTTTGAAGACTTTACGTCACCTTTTTATCTGAACGTAATTTCTCGGAGTACTGCATCATACGATTCCATACAGTCATGTTCAAATGTAAGTGTAGAGTCACAAGTGGTTATTGGGAGGTCACAATGACCTCCCGTGACCTCCCATCGAGGCGCTCCTGCTTTCGGAAACACAACGTCAATAGCGCCTGGGGATGTGCAAATGGCTACCGAAGCGTGAAGTTAGTGATGCAATCTTGTACTGTTCCCTCGCTTCATATGAAGAAGAGATGCTACCTGACAACCACAAGCTCAAAGCACAATGACTGCATAAAAAGAATCCGTGAAACAGATGCACAAACCAAGTCTCCATCCACAGAAGATTTTACGCTTGCTTTGGTGGTCGGTCAAGACTTTAGCCCATTATGAGTTCCTTCAGCTAGGTAAAACCTCGCTGAAGGAACTCATAATGGGCTAAGTTATAATTTATTCGTATTAATATACGAATGTGTACTGTCGTCATTTGAAAGAATACAGCATGAAAGTTTTCATAAATGTTCCCTGTCACTACTGAACCTAGTGACAGGGGCTGTCACTAGGTTCAGTCCCATACTCCTGCAAGATTAAGCAAGTCTTCAAATCTCGATTGATGCCTGGCAAAACCTGTATGCTTTGGAGTACACTGAAAAATGAATGTTGTTTTTACAGTATAATACAGGTAATTTTATAGTAATAAACTGTAAAATTGCTAAGTTTATAGTGATAAACTGTAAAGTTGCTAATTTTACATTTTATTACCGTGCATTTTACGCTCTTAAACTAGAACCTCTGCAGCCAGTATTTTACTTTTGTATAGTACTAGCGATACCCGCACGGCTTTGCCCGTGGTATTAAATGAAAAGTTCATTTGTAAAATAATTGATATAGCAGAAAAAAACACTATTTTAGTTATAATTCAACTATAATTCCTTCAAAGTATGATATAAAAATCTGGTATGGACCCCACACTACTTCTTTTTACGTGTAAATTTCTTAGTAGATGCATTAAGTAAAAATAGTGCTTGGAGTGAGCAAGATTACAGTTCAAGCATTTACATCCCTAGTTTGCCACGAAACAATGCAAAAAAATGTTTCACAATGATTAATCTCCTAAATATCGCCGATTTTAACATCATCCAGTGGATTTTTCGGAAAATGTCGCCAATAGCGCCAAATTGAACCCAAATCAGAAAAAAAAATCGCCACATTTGTCACCAACTTGGCGTCAAACACTTGGTCGCGCCAATTCATATCACTTTTGTCTGCATTGAAATTAACACTGATTTACCCCATAAAAGGAGTAAAACACCCCCTTGGGGACATTCGAATGCAACAGAACCAACTCACAGAAACCAACAGACATCTTACCAAAGTTTAAAAGAAGAAGAAAGTTTTCTTATCTAACTTCAAAAACAAAATAACACATTTTCCGAAATGACACGCTTTAGAAAGAACGTTGAAATATCGCAATTTATACGATATTATTGAAGGTTCTTGGCGCTATTTAAAAAGTCGCCAATTTAGTAGCTAATTTGGGATACCTTGGATAATTCTGAACCCCTATCCCTTTCATAAATAAAGAAACTTACGTATTATCACTTTTGTGAAAGAGAAATTGTCGCCAAATGTTGAGGTATTCTCTATGAACTGATTACTTTTTGGCAATCTGAAATCAATTTGAATATTATATTTGGCGCTAAAAGTACACCATTCCTTAAGGCGTTAAAATAATTTCCAACATTGCGGTATATCATAGGATCTAAATAGTTTGGACATGAAAACGAACCATTGATTGGATGTTTGGCGAGAAAATATAGTAACATACTTTGATTGAAAACAGCAATAGGTATAAAGAACAAAATAGTGTTCGTCTGGAAAATAATGCATGCCATCTAAGCCTCTACAAATCTAAAGGAGTTCCGAAATATGAAACTGAATCTCATTTGTTTTTAAAAAAAGATTAATCTGTTGATCAAATACCTTTTTTATTTTTTATACTTGAGATAGTTATTGGGAAAACTTCCATTATTGGGGGCTCTTGGCGCGATTCAAAAGATCGCCAAATTTACGGTAGCAAGCAATTCCAACTATCTGCCAGAGAGTTGAGTTGATACACTAAATACTCGATTGGATTGATGAAAGCCTTCGAAAATGGCGTTTTAAATTGAAATTACAGAGACAGAATCAGGACTAAAATTGAGATAAAAAAATAACTACTCATCGGATTTTGTTGAAACTGGTCTCTAAACCTTCCCAGTACCAAAAGGAACAAACGGTGAAAATTTCAGGCAAATCTCCCGGGTAGTTTCTGAGATCTTAGGGAACACACACATATACACATTTACCAACATTCATTTTTATATATATAGATAATACGGCTAAGTTTTACTGCAATAAACTGTAAAATTTCTAACTTTACTGTAAGAAATAGTAAAATTGCTAGTTTTACAGTTTATTACTGTGCATTTTACAGTTTTTAATTGGAACCTCTGCTGCGAGTATGAGTGTAAAAACCACAATTAATTTTTTGCAGTGTATGAGTTTCTACAGCATTCACCTTCTTCTCCTGACTTGGTTGTGATCAAGTGGCAACGTGTTTCGCCAGTTGGGCAGGTTTGTGATAAACAGTCCCCGAATGGGGATGCTATGATTCAGGGAGCTTCGGACATTTTTCAACTAATGTGATGCCTTCTTCTGCCACAGTGGCATTTTTACCCTCAAAATTCGTTAGAGAAGGTGTATTTTTGTCGACAGTGGTCCCTTTTTTGAAGAAAATTAACTACTTTAGTTTGGAGGTTTGTTTTTCTTTATGTTGCGATTTCAGCCAATAATTATGGAACAATCTAATAACTTGATGTGCTACAAGGGGAAGCGAAAGAACAAGGTGAAACTTAATAGACATATTACACATCACGAAATCCCTTCAACTTTGCTACAACTTTGATGCTTTTCAACGGCGATTACGCAATTTCGACAGGAAAATCCCCGTGGGCATTGCTTTTCAGAGTCAACGTATCCGATACGTTCGATATAATTTTTTTCCTTCTTCGCAAAAAAGTTGCATGGACTTCAACTTTTTGGAAAAATCATCCAATCAGGAGGCATCATTTGGCCTGATGACGGTCAACAAACAATATGGCCGTCTACGGAGATATCGACATGCACGTGGAGACATCATATAGCATGGATGAAAGCACGGGGATAACTTTAGGGGGGGTTATTAACAACATATTTTTATTAAAAAAATTATAATTCTTTATTTCATAAAAACTTTCTCGTTAGCATTGTGTTTCTAGCCGATTCAACTCTCTCTTTGAGAGCCCAGCAACCCTGATGGACTTCTTTCGGTTGAAGCGCATCGAAGTTGCAGCAGGGGAATTTGACAAATGAACTAGACGATACATTTTTCTTCTGCATTGCAGGACTTGTATACTACTGCTTGTTAATTTTTTTAAAACTTTTTTATGCTCTCTCCGTTATTTTTACATTCCAGTATATTGAACTTTTCTTTTTTACAGCTATGAAGCTTGATCATTTGAGGAAAATGAAAGAACTAAATTTCATTCCCAATGGATTGTTATCAAAAAAGCTAGTGGAAGATGATGAACAGCTTTTTAAATTCAATGTTTCTAACGCTAGCCAAAGTTTCGCGCCAAAATATGAAAAAGGTACTACGAATTTGATATATTTTTTGTAGATAAAATAATTTGAGACACATTTCATAAGCAGAGTATTATTTTTATTTCTATTTTAGAAAATGTCTTTCTCACCCTTTCATTTGAACTATAACTTAATTTCGTTTTTCAGTACTTCTTTTCTTTTGCGCAGGGGGATTAATTCTTAAATTTTTATTTTGTTTCATGTTTAGCTGATAGCATTTGAATCACTTAAACCATATAATAGCACACTGTTAGAAAGTATGCTCACTCTTTCATCAAGAAATTGGTTAAATGTAGAAAAATTCAGCTACAACCTCTTTATTGGTGATAACTTTTACCAACTTATTGGTGTATCTAAACTAGTGACTACCAAAAGCACCATTACACGGGTGAAACTTATCACCAATAATATAGTTGCAGCTGATGTTTTTCATTCAATCCATTGCTGGGTGGAACAGAAAAACTTTATTAATGCGCTTCTATTAGTTTCACTTGTGTGTCTGTATGTAACTCTGAATAAAAGATAAAACTCACGTTCTTTACAAGCATAAAAGTAATATGTTTAATAATATTATTAATACTAAAGGCTAAACTATATTACATGCTGTTGTACTTTATAAGTGCACGTTAACTTAACGAGTACTCTATAGCTCTGTTTGATTTACTCTAAACCCTTTTAGAGTTCATCAAACTTACCTTTTTAGTTTAACTCTAAAAGCGTAGTATTTAGTTTTTTAAACTATATATTTTATATTAGTTTTAAATGTGGATTTGTTTGTATATATGTATGTACGTATGTAACTCTAAATTAAAGAAAAAATTCATGTTCTTTACAGAAATAAAAGTAATATATCTAATACTATTATTAATATACAAGGCTAAGCTTTATTACATGTTGATGTATTATAAGTGTTTGAGTTGTTGTATGAAACTGAAAAAAAAAAAAAAACCTCACGTTCTTTGCAAATATAAAAGTAGTGTATTTAATACTATTATTGATACTAAAGGCTAAACTATATTACATGTTCTCTAAAAGCGTAGTTTTTAGTTTTTTTAAACTATAGTTTAAATAATTAATACTTTGCTATGTATTTCTTGGAATAAGGCAGATTGTTTTGTCCCTAAAGAGTTGGACTGAGAATAACTTACTCTTTTTAGTGCCTTACATGATTACTTCAGAACCTGGTGATTCTTGTGGTTCATCCTTCAATCCTTCAGCAATTGTGAGAAACGATTCTTCGTGTACAGTCCTCCAGAAGAAGTCTTTCAATAAATATTCTTTTAAACGAGGTCACAGCTTGAAGAACGAGTGGAGGTATCCAGATCCGGTTGGATCCAAGAGTAAGCTGCATTCTATATATATAAAAATGGATGGATGTTTGTTTGTTTGTTCCTGATACAAATCCATAGTTTTCATCAAACTTGGCACAGAGGTTCCTTGATGCGCTAGAATTCCCATAGGCGGGGTTTTGAAATTTTCAAAAAATCCTAAAAGCTAAAAGTTAAAATGTTTTCAAAATGGCCATTTTCTTTCAATTTTGAGTGCATAGAGTTTTTGAGATAAGCCTTTAAGCGTACAAATTGATAAAATTCAACACATTTAAATGTGAGTATTTTCCAACAAAGATAACGATTAACAATGCATTATCAATATAAGGCTCACCTATTTTATTTTAGCACTAGCCGGGTACCCGATGCTTCCCGGGTTTCTGTGGGTGTACAGGGTGGTTTAGTGAAACTCATTCATAAATTTCCCAACACTAAAGTGCATATCTATAAACATAATGGCTACTTCTGTAAACAATGGCTATATTATGGATAAACTATAAAAAAAAATAATGCAAGCTAAAAAAAATAGCAAGCTACAAATAATGTTTGAGTAAATAGGAAATGTTATAAGCTTGGTATATTAAAATAAATATATATTTACAGTATCAATCGCACAAAATTAACCATTTCCAAATATTGCTCATTAAATAAGTCCCATTATTAGTTTCTATCCTCGTGATGGAACTACTTTGATATATGCCCCAAATCGAAAATTTGGCGACTTTTTTTGTTGCCAAGCAAAATAACTCTCGCCAAGATGGATTCTCGCTAAATACAGATAATAAAAACATAAAAAATAACAACACAATAAAACAAAACCAAAATAAGAAACAGCAACCTTAAAAAGCCCCTTAAATAAAAAAACTAAAATAAGAAACAGTAACCCTACAAAGCCCGTAGGGAGTGCCAGATTTGGCGCATAATTTTTGGGGCATATATCAAAGTTATACCCTCGTGACAACATTGGTGAGGTGAAAACATCTTATGTACCTGATTTAGAAATTTTTTTGACTATAAACACTTTCTATTCTCTAACTATTGCCAAAATCAATTTTTTTTATTTCACCCGTTAGCGATTGTTGTTGGCTCAGATAAATATAAAAATCCTTAGAAGGCAATAAATTCCATACTTATTCCAGAGAAGCCTTGGTTCAAAATTTTCACTATGATTACAATCAATATTGTTGCTGCATGGCACCAAATTTTTGCAACAATGGGTTGAAAATTTAATCATTTAATGGGGAAATGACATAAAATTAACTGTTTTCCATAATAACTTTTTTAAACTAAGCTTTTTAGAAATAAATTACAGCTTATCCTGCTCCCTGTTACTACTGTTACTATTGTAGCTATCTACGGTGAAAAAATGGTTAAAATCGATCCAGTAGTTTGGAAGATTACCCCGGACATACGTTTTCAAAAGTAGTCTTTTATGTATATCGATGAAATATGTATGCCCATATGGATAGAATTCATTCAAATAATTTTTTAGAGCTATGTTGTATTAATACCCGGGCAACTCCGGGTTTAAGCTAGTATGAAATATTGTTATGTCTCTGGATTAAGTTTTAACTAACATATCGTCGCCTCAGAGCAACGGCAAGGCAGTAAAAAAATATAAGATTCCAAGTGATCAATAGCAGATCGAGACTGCTAATATTTCTTCAAGGTAATTTCGTTATTTTAATTCCATATGTCGAGCTGTTCGTTTTCAAAGGAACACTTAACGCTGGTTATTAATCAAAATTACTTAATTTACACTATGGTACATTCATCGAGAATGGCTAAACTCGGCATATCAAGAATACTCAGAACAAATCTGTACCTCAGAACCAGAACGGCGCAAGTCCAAAAATGGCGATCTTCACTTTTTTGCTTCATTGTATGTAGAATCTTATTCCACATCGACTCATGAAAACAGGATTCTATGAAACAAATTCCTTCACACTTACTTAGCAGCGTGAGAAGAGCGCGAGTCCCATCCTTTGCGTGTATCCGACAATCTTTATCGCCCTCTACTGCAAAATGGCGAAAATGGACTTACGTTAGTCTGGTTCTGATGTACAGAAATAGTGATCAAGTTCAGGTTTTCTCTATCTCTACTCTCTACTAATAATAAAGCTGAAGGTGGGTCTGTCTTTCTTTCTTTCTTTCTGTCTGTCTGTCTGTCTGTTACGCGCGTAGTGCCAAAACCGTTCGGTCGATTTTCATGCCACTTGGCACAAAATTAGTTTGTAGCATGTAGTTTTGCACCTCGAAGCGATTTTTCGAAAATTCCATTTCGTTCTTTTTCTATTCGAATTCTTAGCGGAAATTCGATAAAATAGGGAAGAAATATTTCGTACACATTTTGCTTGAAATTTTCTGCACAAAATGACATTTTTTCGAAGTTTCTACGATCATCAGGAGAGCTGTAACAATTGTTTTAAGAATCCCGGAATTCAAGGCTTACCTTCAGTAAAGCAAGCCAAACTATTCTAAATGTAATAGCTCGAGGATAAAATTTGTTTGAAAAGAGAGATGAAATTAATTATTTTATCAACGGAAATCAACTTTTCATGTTGTTACCATGGTTACGTGTTCCTACTTATTTTTGTTTCGTTCTTTTTCCAGCGTTGCCAGACGTAGTATTTTTGATACTACAGTTGTATTTTTTCTTCCCAAATAAGGAGCGTAGTATTTTTCTGCCAACCCTGTTTCCAATATATTTTAATAACTTAATTAAAAGATTTGGCGGTTTTTTTTTTCATTTGCATAGATTTCGCATTTTAGCAATATTGATTTTGGCAACGTTTGGAAACAGTAGTATTTTGTAGTATTTTTTAGAGGAGGCGTAGTACTTTTCTGTTTCAATTCTCTGGCATCCCTGTCTTTTTCCCGGTGAAAATGTGCTTTGGGACCCTACTTGGCGTATTGTTTTGTTTTTTAAGCTAGGAAAGAAAACTTTCTTCTTCTTTTAAACTTTGGTAAGATTTCTGTTAGTTTCTGTGAGCAACAAAATTGTTCTTATTTTCTCTTTTGGCTTATTTTTGTGCATCTGCCCTTGGGGTTGCATTCGAATGTTCCAAGGGGGTGTTTTACCCCTTTTGTGGAGTAAATCAGTGTTCATTTCAATACAGACAAAAGTGATATGAATTGGCAAAACCACTTGGCGTTATATCGCCAAGCTTTTGGTCGCCAAGTATTTGCCGCCATTTTGGCGACATATCACTAAGTTGGCGAAAAAAATTGTTTTCTTTTTTTATTTGGACTCAATTTGGTGCTATTGGCGATATTTTGCGAAAAATCCACTGAATGATGTTAAAATCGGCGACATTTAGGGGATTAATCATTGTAAAACATTTTTTTTGCATTGTTTCGTGGCAAACTAGGGATATAAATGTTTGAACTGTTATCTTGCTCACTCCAAGCACTATTTTAGCACTTAAGGCATCTATTAAAATGAATTACAACTAAAATAGAGCATTTTTTCTGCGATATCAATTATTTTACAAATGAACTTTTAATTTTATACCACGGGCAAAGCCGTGCGGGTACCGCTAGTCAAGAATAAAACAAGATCATGGGATTCCAGCCTATTTTTAATTTATCGTCTGCTTCTAGCGAATGCTGCCAAACCAAAACTTGAAACAAAAAGCTTAACTAAAAACAAGAAAAGATATAAAAATGGATCTTGAAATGAAATATTCAACAGACAGCTTATGATGCACTGAAAAAAAGGAACTGTTATTTTTACAGTACAATACTGGCAGCCGAGGTTCCAATTTAAAACTGTAAAATGCGCGGTAATAAACTGTAAACCTAGTTTATTACCGCGCTGTTAAATTTCTAACTGTAAAGTTAGAAATTTTACAGTTTATTGCCGTAAAACTTAGCTGCATTTTACTGTAGAAACAACAGTATAATTCTAGCAGCAGAGGTTCCAGTTTGAAACTGTAAACTGTACGGTAATAAACGGTGAAATTAGCAACTTTACAGTTTATTACTGCAAAATTAGCAATTTTATAATTCATTACAGTAAAACTAGCAATTTTAGTTTATTACTGTAAAATTAGCCATTTTTACAGTTGATTACTATGAATTTAGTTTCTTTTTAGTTTCTTTAAACTATATTTAAATATTATTCTCTTTCTCTTTCCGCCCTCAGACAATCATATAGCTACGAACAAGGTCCACGGCCCGTGCCTGTACCCTCCTGCAACGAGTTCCATTGGCACGCAGGTGGACGCCGGCGTTCTGAATTCCGAAAAAGGAACGTTGGCGTCGCTGAAAGATTCTTTCAACTGGCCCGGCTTAGAATCCGTCATGGAGGCCTTCTTTAGACATCAAAACGGTAAGTTAGAAGTTGTATTTTATGAAATAAGGTAATGTTTCCATTACGGAACTTCATCTAATTTTCTTAAGTAAATGCTCCATAAAATAAACTGAAAAAAAAAGGAAGAAACTATCAACGCGTCTAAAATTTTAAACGATTGACACTAAAAAATAATCTTTGTTATTCTCTCGTATTTATTTGTGTACTAGCTGAATCAAAGCCATTTAAATAACAACGGCTCTTCAACTAATTTATATTTCAAAGCAATTCTATTTTCTCGTTGTTCATAACATTTCAACACGTACTACGTTGCCCATTAATGAGTTTCATGTTTGATTTAGTAAAGCCTTCATTTAAAATTCTTATTGTCATTATTATTACAGTTTCATATCAACCACGTTTTGTAACAATGCATTTCATATTTAATCATTTAGGACAAATCGCTTTAAATTCGACTACTTATTAATATTTCATACTTACTCCAGAGAAGCCTTGGTTCAAAATTTTCATCATGATTACTATTAATATTGCTGTTGCGAGGCAACAAATTTTTGCAACAATGGATTGAAAATTTAATCATTTAATGGGGAAATGACATGAAAGTTACTGTTTTCCATAATAACTTTTTTTTCTAGTGAACAAATATCGTCATATGAGTATATGTTACCTAAGTTATACCATCTTCTATCGATTAAAAAAAATCGTCCAAATCGGTTCAGTAATCAGATGTTATGTGCGAACAAACAAAAAAAAAGGATACGCTTTGAATTGATAACCTCCTCCTTTGTTGAAGTCGGTTAAAAAGAAAAACTGTTCATTTCAAGTCGCTTTACATCTCAAGCTGTTATTCCCCAAAGCATATCTTATTATATTTAGTAGTTTAAGAATATTTCGTATCACTTGGTGAGTGTCTTTGACACCGACTTCTCATTACTTTTTCTTTACTACTGAGTACAAAAGGCACTTTTCCAATAGCAAAAGATTCTTATTTTCAGATTTCACTGCAAATTATCTTTTCAGATATAAAAGATAGACCTTAAAATGTCAATAAAGCACCTCGAATTAATCGGAACCTCGGAATTTTGAGACTCGGATTTTCGAGACTATACTGTATTATTAATACGCTTTTACACTGCGATGCAAAAGTTTAGACAAAATGCAAATATATTAATAAAAAAAACTATTCAGCGAAATGCGCTCAAATTTCTACTGCAGGTACACAATATGGTCCCAAATACGTGTCTGGAGTTTTGAAAAATATAGCCGAAACGAAAATCGGAAATTACAAAAGACATTTTTTTTCACTGCTGCAGAAGTTTAGACAAAAGTCAGATTTTATGCAAATATCCCTTGAAATGTGATTGGTGGAGGTAAGGCGGGACTTTATTATTCGAATATACAGTTCAGAGATTGCTGAATGAATAATAAAAATCCCAAAAGCTCTGTAAATCGCGTGAAAAGAAGATGAGAAAGTTTTGAAGCCGAAATTTGAAAATGACCCTATTTTATTAATGTTTTGTCTTTTAAATCGGCTCTAGTATGGAAGTACATTGTTTCTTAGCCTACTTTACCGTTAAAAATAGTCCAAAAAATATCGCCAAGTTAAAAAAATAAAAAGTTAAAATGAATGTCGAAAAATTAAAAATTTGAAAGTAGGGTATTGAGATGGAAATTTGTGTCGGTCCGTCGGTCTGTCGGTCGGTCTGTCCCCCCTAATAACTTTTGAATGAACATTCCGATTTGGACAAACTTTTTTGTTGGAAAGATCTCGGCGAGTACAACGCATTCCCATATTTGATTTTTCGATTTGAACAATTTTTGGTTCAACTTTGAACCGTTCAAACAACCTGTCCTGCGATGCTAGTTTTTAAGTGAACAGTCCGATTTGAACAAACTTTTTTTTGTTAGAAAGATCTTTTCAAGGATACTTCATTCCCGTATCTATATTTTCGATTTGAACAATTTTCGGTTCAACATTGAACCGTTCAAACAAGCTGTCACCCCTAATAACTTTTGAATGAACAGTCCGATTTAAAAAGCCCTTTTTTTTGTTCGAAGCATCTCGGCAAGGATACTTTATTATCGTATTTAAATTTTCAATTTGAACATTTTTAATTCAACATTGAACCGTTTAAGCAACCTTTCTCCACCTAATAACGTTTGAGTGAACCGTCCAAATGGAATAAACTGTTTTTTGTTGGAAAGATCTCGGCGAGTACAGCTCATTCCCATACTTGATTTTTCGATTTGAACAATTTTTGGTTCAACTTTGAACCGTTCAAACAACCTGTCCCGCGATGCTAACTTTTGAGTGAACAATCCAATTTGAACAAACTTTTTTTTTTGTTGGAAAGATCTTATCAAGAATACTTCATTCCCGTATTTACATTTCCGATTTGAACAATTCTTCGTTCAACATTGAACCGCTCAATCAAGCTGCCACCCCTAATAACTTTTGAGTGAACAGTCCTGATTTAAATAAAATTTTTTTGTTCGAAGGATCTCAGCAAGGATACTTCATTACCGTACTTAAATTTTCCATTCGAGCATTTTTTCATTCAACATTGAACCGTTCAAGCAAACTTTCCCTACCTAATAACTTTTAAGTGAACCGTCCGAATGAAATAAACTTTTTTTTATTTGTAAGGTCTCGGAGAGCCTTTCCCATACATTCCCATTTTTCGCTTTTTGATTTGAACCATTTTTCGTTCAATATTGAACCGTTCAGAAAAAAAATTAACATTAGCGTCTACGGGGAATTTAAGTTGAATGTTGATCCTGAACTTAAAGTCGAATTTCCTTCAAACTAACTTTGTAAGAAAATGGTTTTGATAAATAATGTTTGTAAAGTATTTTTCTGAGTAATCTTCTGTGAGGACTCTGATTCCGACTCCGACTCCGCAAATATGGCGGAAATGCAGGCTCAGAAAAAAAATGACTGACTGTGCAGACGATTTTTTGTTTATTTATTCAATTGTTTTATTTTATTTATTATTTTTTTTTCTTGACAGACGATTTTTTTTTTGTAACAAAAATTTCTCATTCACGAGAACATTTTATTCTTTATATGTATTTAACAACTGGCAACGGATTAAAAGTGAAATTCGAGACATTGTATTAACGGATGAGTTCTTTTTTTTCCTTTTTTTTTTCTTTCTTTGATAAAATGTGTTTTGATGCTCTTTGTACTTTTATTTATTTATTTATTTTATATTATTATTAGTATTATTATTATTTTGAAAACGATGGAGGATTTTTTCTACGGAGGAACTGTAACAGTTACACTCTTTAAAAGGTGCGACAAAACTTTATTTATTCGTTAATTACTTTTTACGTGTCTATTTCATCTGATGAGAGGGGTATATTTTGCTTTTCGAAATCAGCTCTAAGTGCTAAAAAGGTATGTTTGACATAATTTTCAGTCTCAGATAATCAAGAGAATAATGATCAGATGCGAGAATGCCGATGTCGATGTACGGGAAAGTAGGCTCGTTTAGTTCTTTACAGAACTTCTTGTTACTTCGTGGAGAGCAAATTCAGACATGCGTATCGATCAAAAAATATGTGGCGGCGTACGCTTAGAGAGCATATAACCCAACTTGGCCCGCCGGGTTATGAGGCCTTTTAGTCCAGCGGCCAAAGCACTGGGTTTCTACCACAGACGTCCCTGGTTCTATTCCCGGTGGGGACACGCCGTCCATCACGTACGCCGCAGTTGGTGACCCGGACTGAACATGACCGAACTCGAGCAATTGCGCAACCAACTCGCCGCGCTGCAATCCACCGTGCAAAAACAGCAAGACCAGATTCAACGGTACGAGCAGCAAACAGCTCCGCCAAATGAAGGAACTACGACCAACGCCGCAGACACTTCCGTCTGCCGAGTCACAGCGAAGCTGCCCCCTTGCTGGCCAGAGAAACCCGCAGTTTGGTTCGCGCAAGTCGAATCCCAATTTGTGCTCGCAAACATTACGCAAGACGCAACGAAATTCCACCACGTCGTAGCCAACCTGGACAGCCGCTACGCATCAGAGGTGGATGACATCATCATAAATACCCCAGCTTCAGAGATGTATAGCCACCTTAAAAAGGAGCTGATTCGCCGGCTGTCAATTTCCGAGGAGCAACGCATACGTCAGCTTCTCGGACGGGAAGAGCTAGGCGATAGGAAACCCTCCCAGTTCCTCCGCCATTTAAAATCTCTTGCCGGCACCATGGAGATACAAGAGACCCTACTCCGCTCCCTATGGCTACAGCGACTTCCTCCCCACGTGCAGGCTATTCTTCAAGCACAAGTTTCTCTCCCGGCTGAAGTCATGGCTGAAACAGCAGACAGGATCTTGAAAGTTCCCCTCGCACGCAGTTGGTGACCCGGACAACAGATGGCGCCATGAACATACGCAACAGAGGATCCGCTTCTCCTGCATCGCTCACTCACTTTGCCTGCATCGCTCCACGTCCGTCCAACCGCTGGCGCAGACTCACATGCGCCCGACCGCGGACACGCTCCTTGCTCTGCAGCAACTCTCCCAGCTGCATCAACAGGCACAACTTCAGCCAGAACGCCTGGCTCCTTGGCGCTCCATCTAATTCAAACATATCGCTCTCTCGCGCTCCCCGCTCCATCACTAGGAGGGGAGTATTGTGGCGGCGTACGCTTAGAGAGCATATAACCCAACTTTGCCCGCCGGGTTATGAGGCCTTTTAGTCCAGCGACCAAAGCACTGGGTTTCTACCACAGACGTCCCTGGTTCTATTCCCGGTGGGGACACGCCGTCCATCACGTAAGCCGCAAATATAAGAAAAACTATATTTCTTAAGGATGAAGGAATTGAAGAAACGGTTCGAACTGAGGATTCGCTCCTTAATCCTACAAAACTTCAACCTGGGTCAAAAATAGCACGTGACAGCATAAGTAGATGAACAACTGAATCGGAATGCATAAAAAAACAAAGAATTGTGCTTGAGCCGTTTCGGACAGAGTGTTCTAAATAAGCAAGATTTTAATGGTAAAAGCAGCACAGCATATATCACTGGATCCTTTCTCAAGTCCCGCTAATAGCATTATAATCCATCTAGGCCATCCCAATTTTAATAATTTTCATCAGAGAAAGTAACATTCATTTTTTAGTCACGATGATACATATGCTGCTTTTCCCATTAAAATCTGACTTTTTTGGAACAATCTGTCAGAAAAGGCTCAAGCACAATTCTTTGGTTTTTTATGCATTCCGATTCAGTTGTTCATCTACTTACGCTGTCGCGTGCTGTTTTTGACCCAGGTTGAAGTTTTGTAGGAAATAGGGGCAAATCGTCAGTTCGAACCGTTTCTTCAATTCCTTAATTATTAATAAAAATAATTTTTCTTGGATTTTTTGATCAATACGCATGTCTGAATTTGCTCTTCACGAGGTAAAAAACAATGTACTACCATACTAGAGCCGAGTTAAAAGACAAAAAATTAATAAAGTAGGGTCATTTTCAAATTTCCGCTTCGAAACTTTCTCATCTTCTTTACATGCGATTTACAGAGCTTTTGGGATTTTTATTATTCATTCAGCAATCTCTGAACTGTATATTCGAATAATTAAGTCCCGCCTTTCCTTCATCAATCACATTTCAAGGGATCTACTTATATTAAAAACTGAGTATCTTTCTATCTATCTATGTCACGCTTATTTCTCCTGAATGCCAATGAACTGAAAGTCGAACCAGGTACCGATAGATAGGTAATTTTTCAGGCTTCATTAGTTTCAATCTATATGATTATACGATTTTAATTAGCGAAGATATCAATTAATAAGTAGTCAAGTTTAAAGCGATTAAGCCTAATAAATGATTAAATATGAAATCCATTCTTGCAAACCGTCGTTGCTATGAAACAGTGATAACAATGATAATGCGAATTTGGAATGAAGGCTTAACTAAATCAAACACGAAACTCATAAGCGGGTTACTTACGTAGTATTTTTATCGCTAGCTACTGGTAATATTTTTAAACATTCATTTGTTGAAAAGCCATCTACTTATGTTAAAAACTGAGTATCTATGTCTGCTTTTTTAATTTGAGCGAGCTGAACTTACTGAAACTTTCCTCACCATCTTGAAGACGCGTAGCATCTCAATAATCCGTATGATTTTTTTGATGCAGGAAAAAAGTGAAGGTGTGAAGCGCCTATTAGCGAGCCGCCTTGGCGGGGAGTACTTTCTTGAAATTTTTCTCACTACTGTCAAGGTACGAAGTGCCCGTGCAACGCCGGGCCACGTGCGTGGTATGTCTTGAAATCGAATGAACATTAAATTATATCAAATAATATAACTTCAGAATGAGGTAAAAGTTAGAGAGGGGAGACGTTATGCATCAACATGCCGCAGGTAGCTAATCTAGCTGCCCTGGCAGCTAGTATTTGCATAAAACCTGACTTTTGTCTAAACTTTTTCAGCAGTGAAAAAAAAAATGTCTTTTGTAATTTCCGACTTTCGTTTCGGTTATATTTTTCAAAACTCCAGACACGTATTTGGGACCATATTGTCTACCTGCAGTAGATATTTGAAAGCATTTCGCCGAGTAGTTTTCTGTTTATTCATATATTTGCATTTTGTCTAAACTTTTGCATTGCAGTGTATTAGTTTCACATGTGGATTTGTTTGTTTGTTTATACGTATGTACGTAACTCTGAATAAAAGATGAAATTTACGTTCTTCGCAAATATAAAAGTAATATATTTAGTACTAGTTTTAATGGTTTGGGGTCAAAATGTCGCGGCCGAAATGTCGCGGGCCAAAATGTCGCGGCCAAAATGTCGCCGAGCCAAAATGTCGCGGGCTAAAATGTCGCGGGCAAAAATGTCGCCGGTCCAAAATGTCGCCGAGCCAAAATGTCGCGGGCTAAAATGTCGCGGGCCAAAATGTCGCCGGTCCAAAATGTCGCCGAGCCAAAATGTCGCGGGCTAAAATATCGCGGGCCAAAATGTCGCCGGTCCAAAATGTCGCCGAGCCAAAATGTCGCGGGCTAAAATGTCGCGGGCCAAAATGTCGCCGGTCCAAAATGTCGCCGAGCCAAAATGTCGCGGGCTAAAATGTCGCGGGCCAAAATGTCGCCGGTCCAAAATGTCGCCTGCCCAAAATGCCGCGGGCCAAAATGTCGCCGGTCAAAAATGTCGCCGGTCAAAAATGTCGCCGGTCGAAAATGTCGCCGGTCGAAAATGTCGTCGGGCCAAAATGTCGCCGATCAAAAATGTCGCCGGTCTAAAATGTCGCCGGTCCAAAATGTCGCCGGTCCAGAATGTCGCCGGTCAAAAATGTCGCCGGTCCAGAATGTCACCGGTCAAAAATGTCGCCGGTCCAAAATATATCCGTTCCAAAATGACGTAAGTGTATAGTACAGATTGAATGTTTCCAGTAATTCACAAATTCAATGCAGCTTAATTATGTAGCTCAATTTTACTAATAAGCTTGTCACGATATGATAAATACACCTGTTTAGTAACTTTTTTTAAACGTAGCAGCTTAGAAAATTAGCTTAAGTTATTAACAAAAATGTAACTAAATTGATTTCTTCAAAAGCTTAAATTATTTCAGTACCAAAATAATGCCATAGTTTTTTCAGGGCTGTACTTAGGGCCCAGGGACGCTAAATTTCTTCCTTTTTTAATACGCTTTTACTAGTTTCACAAGTAGGTTTTTTTGTTTGTTCGTTTGTATGTATGTAACTCTGAGTCAAAAATAAAATTCACGTTCTTTACAAACGTATAAAAGTAATATGTTTAATACCATTATTATTACTAAAGGCTAAACTATATTGCATGTTGATGTATAATAAGTGCATTTGACATCAGTTCTGAGTTGGGCATCGATCGTCCACAAAATGCATATTATAAGTGCATGTAAACTTAGCGGATATTCAACAGTTTTCAAAATCTTCTTTTGAATTTGATTTACTCTAAAAGCGTATTTTTTAGTTTTGTTAAACTATATTTAGGATTATTTCTTTTTTTTTTCACACAAAGAAATTAAACAAATAAATTTGCTGTAAAGGCATTTTTTTTGCAAAAACGGAATACCGTTTAATCACCGCGTAGCTGGCAATTTTCTTATAGAACATTTTCTTTAAGAGTTGTTTGGGGACGTTTGAAATCAAATTAGTTCATGGAATTATTGCTTTCTTTGTAACAACTGAGTGGTGGAAGGGGAGGTGAAATGTCAAGAGAAAAAATGGTATTATATTCAACTCCACATTTAAATACTGATTGTAACGAAGGTACAGAACCATGTCTGAGCTGATTAACGCCAGAAATGAATAAGCATCTCTCCCTTTAAGACCATTCTACAAACAAAATTTTGTCTGAATACTTGCATTACTTCTTGATATACATCACTCACAAATAATGGAAAATAAAAAGTTCAATTGCTCTGCTTCCTCGATGATGTGGCGTATCTTCTGAAGGCTTCCTATGGGCAAATTTTTATTTTATTTCGTCTGAACCTTCTTCAGACATTAATCACGCTATGCTGAAAACGTTCCATTACATTCTTGCATGTAAAAGCTTGGAAGAAGTGGCGGCAAAAACCAATCAGCACTGAATCACATATTGGTTGGTACATGTATGTACCAAATTTCATTCTAATTCACCCTTGTGGTAGAGTAGCCCCCAAAAAATGGGTCACGCAGATACACACTTACACATTTTCCCTTAAAAAAAATAAACGATAAAATTGAATTCCTCACACGTCAGAAAGTGTAAATTCTTCCAAATTGACAATTTTTCACTGATCCAATACTTTCTTTTACACATCTTATGAAGAAGAAAATAAAAAGACCTCTATTATTTAAATAATATAGACTTGCTTTCGATCATGTAAGAAATTTTAACAGAAACCAAGTTTCAAACATTGTATATCTGTCTTATTCATTTCACTGTTCTTCAACTTCTTTTTTAACACACAAATTTTCCTTTCGATATCAATTAAACTTGGCTTGGGCTGCTAATCTATTCGTTTTTAAGTTGGTAGATAGCGAATTACGGTGAAATAAACTATTGTAAATAAATAACGTACGCTTGTTTGAAAACTATTTGTTTCTTGGAAAGCGCTCGAAACAGTTACAAGCCGAAAGGGTAAATTTTTTTTTGGTATTTTCAAAAATTTTAGTCCATACTATCGTTAACGCACACGTTCATCAACAGCAATTAGCAATTTTTTGCTAATTCGGTGTAAAAAAGCCTTTTCATATATTTTAATTTTTGATACTAACTGTATCAATATCGGACCTTCTACATTTTTGTCTGACGACATTTGAACTGGTGACATTTTTGCCCGCGACATTTTTGACCTGCGACATTTTGGACCGGCGACATTTTTGACCGGCGACATTTTAGACCGGCGACATTTTTGATCGGCGACATTTTTGACCGGCGACATTTTGGCCCGGCGACATTTTTGACCGGCGACGTTTTAGCCCGCGACATTTTGGCTCGGCGACATTTTGGACCGGCGACATTTTGGCCCGCGACATTTTAGCCCGCGACATTTTGGCTCGGCGACATTTTGGACAGGCGGCATTTTGGCCCGCGACATTTTAGCCCGCGACATTTTGGCTCGGCGACATTTTAGACCGGCGACATTTTTGTCCGCGACATTTTAGCCCGCGACATTTTGGCTCGGCGACATTTTAGACCGGCGACATTTTTGTCCGCGACATTTTAGTCCGCGACATTTTGGCTCGGCGACATTTTGGACCGGCGACATTTTGGCCCGCGACATTTTAGCCCGCGACATTTTGGCTCGGCGACATTTTGGACCGGCGACATTTTTGCCCGCGACATTTTAGCCCGCGACATTTTGGCTCGGCGACATTTTGGCCGCGGCATTTTGGCCCACGACATTTCGGCCGCGACATTTTGGGCGTATACCAGTTTTAATACTAAAGGCTAAACTATATTACATGTGGACATATTATAAGTGCATGTAAAATTTGCAAATATTCAATAGTTTTGTGAAAATCAAATGGAAAACAATTTGTGTATCATGAGTTAGTTTATCATGATATAGTTTAACCTTTAGTATTTATGATTGTATTACCGTAAATATATTACTTTTATATTTGTAAAGAACGTAACTTTTATAGTTTAAAAAATAACTCTAAAAGCGTATTTTTTAGTTTTTTAAACTATAATTTAGATTATGTATTTACTAACGGTCGGCGTGGTGGCTAATATTTCCATTCCTTATTTCCTCAGAACAATCAAGTGAGAAAATTATTTTAACGGAAAGATGCCAACTACTACGTCAAACCCAAGAAGAACTTAAAAAAGAAGCCGAAAGCCTTAGTCGGAGGATGTCGGTAAGGAAACTATTTTATACATATTCCTCAACCGCTTGCCTGATTATCCTAGTATGAGTTGCGGGTAATTATTATCCCGAGAAAACTCGGATGAAACTAAATGATTTTACACCTGTAAAAAATTAAACATTCAACTTGAAACCTTCATATTTTGTTTGTTTCATTTCCTTGCATTAAAAAATCAAATTAAAAAAATGCGATTTTCTTTTTGCAATTTTTTCCAAAAAAAAAATTGTTAGGGAAGCGGTGAAGTGGAAAATCATGCTCTTGTGTCAAGTTTTTTCTGAAAAAAAATATTTTTTATTACCTTCCATTTAGATTTAAATGGACATTTTAAAAATATGTATGAAACTATGCATTAAAATAAGTACTATTTAAATGAATCATATTCTACGTGGGATTAAGCTGTTTTAAATTTATGAAAGGTATTTGATCAATACGAGCATATATACGATACATATCGCATACCGGGAACGAAAGGTAAAAAATCTCTTTTAAAATCGGACTAGCATTAAAGATGTGCATGGCACCTTTTCTTCCCGGTGCGCGATATGTGATTTATGACAAAAAAATTTTGATGCGAAAAAAGTTATGATGAACTTTAAAACTTTCAGGTCTGAGCTATTTCGACCCTTATGTTCTGTGTAATGTTCGAAACAAAGTTCCCAATTTGTTCATTTTAAAAAGTTATCTTAACTATTTCATTCTCCTATACTCTATTAAAGTGCTTCTTTTGAGGATGTTCTCTATATCAACTAAGTTGATTCTTACAGGAAAAACTCATGATTCTCATTTTATTTTACAGGAACTGCTGAAACGTAAACGTGAAATGGACGAAGAGAGACTTAATCATCAGTGTGCAATCGATCGCTTAAAACAGTGCCTTCAGTTCGGAAGGTAACACTATCGAAACGAAGCCTGATGAAACCGATTAATTTTGATGTTTGATTACATTTTTACCCAGTGATAATACTCTCTAGTCCAAACCTGAAACCTCAAGAACATGTTGGCCGATCTCAGGTCAAGGCAGATCTTGGACAGCAACGATTCTTTTTGTTAGCATCGAACGTGCAGCAACAAAATCTGTGGACAAAAACAACATGTTGTGGACTTTTTAAACTGTTTTCTGCCTAGTCTGTATTTCTGTTTCTTATATGGTACTTTTCCGTTTTTGGTTCGTCGCTTGTCTTGGAGAGTTTTTTACCTTGGCGAAAACGAAAATTTCGTTTGCATCGTCGCCATGGGTGCCCCTGTTTTATGATTTTTCATTCTAAAGAAACTTTTATGTTCATTTAGTACTCGATACATTTTTTTTGTGATTATTAACGCGTTAATAGAGCACTTAATTTGGCTAATTATTTTAAGGGAATGTTTCATGTGATTTTTGTTTGTCGGATTTTTTATTTCAATGGCTTAGCTTCATTATTTGGCGGATCTTTCAATGGCGTAACTTCATTATAAAAAGGAATCTTTTGAATTTAATTGGCTTAACTTCATTATTTGGCAGATTTTTTTTTTCATTTCAAAGTCCTAAAAGAAATAAATTTCGTATGATATCGTCAAATGTACTTTTGACTAAACTTAAATAAAATTTAAAAATAGTCGCCAAGATTGAAAATGCGCCGTGCCGCACCAATCACGGAAAAGTACCTCTTTTGTTTGAAAAAAAAAAACCCCTATTTCCTAATGTTGTTGCAATTACATTTATCATGTTTAGGACCAAACAACACCCTTTGTGAATAAGGGACCATGTCAAAAGTATTTTAACATACCAGTGTACCTTAGTGGTTTTAAACTAGTCTCATTCCCGGTCGGCAAGACCGAACTTTTCACAGTTGAATCTTTATACACGATGTATTATTTATGTGTCATTCATGTAAAGGCCCCCCTCATTGAATTCTTCTTGTTAATATCATCATAAAAGTTGTCATTTACCTTCATGTTTTGCACACTAATACTTGGGCTGTTATATTTATATTTTACTTTATTTAGGTTACAAGAATTAAATGTGGTATATTGAATATGGTGCTATTTCTTTCGTTGAAAGCGAAGTACGATAAACTCCCGATCATTTGACATGGATCCATACATACATACATACATACGCACATACATACATACGTACATACAGACGTCACGAGAAAATTCGTCGTAATGAATATAAGAATGGTCGAAGAGGATTTTTCGTCTGTTTATATGTTGTTAAGGGGTGTTCACATTGCGACCGTTCCGTCCGAGCAAAGTGGTTTTCCCGACGGAAGAGAAAATTTTCGAGCATTCGCACTGGCTCCGTCCGAAAGTCACGTGACGGTATTCCCCCCACCAATTATCAAGAGCGCGCACCTGGCGAGAGCCAATGAAGTCGCTACTGAAGCATCGGACGGCTGTCGGCGCCGACGACATTCAGTATTCTAGAACGGTGACGAAACCCAGGTAGCACAAAAAACGCTTAAATGTTTTATAAACGTTTTTAATCGGTTGTGACAACGTTAATAACCATTTTACAACCTTTAAAAAACGAAGTGTGCTACTTGGGAAGCCGATGATTCTGCATGCTGTCATGGCAACAGATTCTGAAAGCTAGTTTCTCAGCCGAAAATTCGGTTCGAACGGCCGGAGCGGTCGTAGTGTGAATAAAACGTAAATCGAAGCACGGTAAACTCCCGATTATTGGCGGTGCGGATTATCCGCGCGTCACTCACACTTTTGTTTTCTTCTTTCAAAGTGATGGCTTACTGAATGCAGAATAATGCGAGTGCGTTAATGGTCGCTTTTAGATTTTAAAGATATTTTTTGCATTCGATGTTATCAATTTTAGCTATTATTTAAATGTACAGTGGTGGACAAAAAAACTGCATCACCCGTCAAAAAGTGGAAAACTGCAAAAAGTGTGTTTTATTTATATGTTTGGTATGAATTTGATGCTGTAACAATAGAATGAAGTATTGCGCTTTATGAGAAATAATTATAAAAAGTAAATAAAGCTTTATTACTCTAAAAAATGAAAAAAGGTGAAAAACGCTGTATGAAACTAAAACGGGAAACACAGTAACGGAAACACAAAATACTTCAGATTATGTAAAGTTTGCATAATAGCTGTCATATTACAGGTTGTAGGATCGGATTATATGCAAAAGATCACCTCAATACTTTGTTGATCCTCTACTAGCCCGATTACAGACTTACAGCAGTTCGACACAGATGATATCAAGTGTTGAATGTAATCCTGGCCAAATTCATGGTACAAAAACCCTAATAATACTTTTCTGGAGTGTAAACTTAGTAGATGGCTTCTTTTCCTCGATTTTTGTACCCATTATGTCGCACATCCAGAATGAAAGGTGCACATCTCAAAAAACGCATTTTTTGGAAACATACCTTACATGAGAAACTGACCCATTTTTTTCTAGTTAAGAGTCTCAGCTAAAAAGCAACTTGCGCCCTTATCATTCTGTCGATTCTGCCGATTGTGAAGGGAGAATTGAGTTTGAAAGGGGCACATCTTTGAAAATCAGAGTTTGCCGAGCGTCATTGGGGAATTATGGTTAGTACTTTTTTTAAACCAATTAAGAAAACCGTAAATTTGATTTGTTTTAAAATTACACTCGTTTTAATTGTTTGTTATTGAGTATAAATTGTTTGTGCACAAGTAATTTATGAAGGGTTCCTTTTTTTAGAACAAGAAGAATAGTATGATGTAACCTAGCGTCAAATCGTTAGGTATTAAAATTTGATTTGATATCGTTCTGAAATGAAACAGAGATATGTAGGATGTCAAACGACAAGAACTTCAAAAAAAAAAAGTAAAGGGTGTATATGCCGATGCCCATAAGAGTAGCTATTTTGAGATGTGCCCCTTTCATTCTCCACGAAAATGGAGAATGAAAGGGGCACTTCTCATTTATTACTGACTTATTTAAAATTAGCCGGGAAACGCACACCATATTCACCTAGCAGAACCTTTAATCAACCAAGCAATGAAAGTTTGGCTAGTTGTAATAATTTATTAGAGCTAGGGCAAGGATTTGAAAAAGTTTAAATTTTCAAATCGATTTTTCTCAAAACAGCTATTTTAAGATGTGCCCCTTTCATTCTGGATGTGCGATGTGACAACTATACTCTCAATAGAATTAAGGTCGAGACTTTTCCCAAGCCAGTTCAAAACTTTAATACCGCATGTTTTTAGATAGGTCTGCACCTAAATGAGGGAAATATTTTGTTTAAATATCAGTTTTGTTGTTTGTATGTAAACATGTAAATGAGGCATAAAATCTTACGGGAAAATTTTAAATCCCACTTATCGATTTCGCTGTATGACAGGGTATAAAGAATCATGTTGAATAATGCAATTTCTTGCTCTTCTAAAATAATCCCGAATAACTGGTTTTAAGCACTCGTCCAGATGCCAGTGTAAATTGGGGCATTAAAAGTGCCTATAATAAAGTTGAGGCTTCCAATCACTTTGCTTGATATGTTACCCTAAACCATTTGGCCCGCTGGGAATTTCACATTAATACGATATGCAATCTGGATGAAATGCTTCGTTCTTTCTTCGGCGAACTTCATCCGAGAAGATTACTGAGCTCCATTGATTCATTGTCCATGAAACATGTTATTTTGCCCATGAAAGTAACTCATGCTACATTTTTTTGTAAGTAATGGCTTTTTCTTCGCCCGATGGGCAAGCAGACCACATTTTACAAGCCGTCTTTGTACAGTTCGTGTTCTTAAACTCACACCACGAGTATTTTTAAATTGATTTTTTAAGTCAGGATCACTTGCTTGACAATAATTATTGAGATACATCCATTTCAAATATCGACCCCAGGACTTTGTGCTTACCCTTTTTCTTCCTGATACTGCTCTTCTTTGAACATCGGCAGTTTCACGCACAAATTTAAGCACTCTCGAAACAGTAGATTGATTACAACTTATCTTTTTTTTAGCAATCACACGTGTGGAATATCCTTCTTTAGCTGAAGCAACTGCAAGAGCTTTTTTTCTCATCGTCAATTGCGCATAATGACACGTAGCGGGCACGCTTTCACCTCAACCAAAAACAAACCGAAAGCACGTTTCCTCACCTTTGGCGAGATATTTATTTCTTTCGAACCATGAAACACGCTGGGAGCAATGCATGATACAATCAGGATGTACAATTATCTTCTACGTTGCTTTAAAGCAACTAAGAGAATTTTATGCACACAAAATCATGTGTTAACATTACACAATGTTTGTTTTTCTAGGTGATGCAGTTTTTTTGTCCGCCACTGTATGTGTTGTGTTATAGACCTCTTTTAGCTATTGCATACACTAGGATATTTTTTTAAAAGCAATATCTGCGGTTACCGTGCTGCCCTATAATCTTGAGTTTACTGTATAATGACACCTCTTTTCTCTGATAGACTAGGAAGAAAAATCATAAAGTTCCTATCTACTAATATTAAAAACTGAGTATCCATCTATCTTTCTTTCTATGTAGAGCTTCTTTCCCCGGAACGCCAATGAACTGAAAGTCGAACTAGGAACTGATATATTCGTAATTTTTCAGTCTTTATTAGTTTTAATTTAGATAATTATACGATTTTAATTAACGGAGATATCAATTAATAAGCTTTTTTTTTCGACGTACGTTTCTCCGCCTCCAGAGCGACTGTGAATTCTGTTGAAACAAGTAAGTTATCTCTAATGGCTCTTGAAAAAAGGTATCAAATGTTAGATGCATTGATGTAAAACCGTTGAACACTACTAACTTAGCTGCCTTGGCAACTAGTTTAATACACTGCAAAAAATGAACTGTTGTTTTTACAGTCTAATACTGGTAACCGAAGTTCCAAATTAAAACTAAACTGAACAGTAATAAACTATTAATCTTACAGTTTCTTACTGTAAATTTAGCAATTTTACAGTTTATTGCGGTAAAATTTAGCTGTATTATACTGCAAAAATTACAGTATATTACTGGCAGCCGAGATTCCAGTTTAAAACTGTACAATGCACGGTAATAACCTGTAAAATTAGCAATTTTACAGTTTCGCACCGTAAAAGTAGCAATTTTACAGTTTAGCACTTCACACACTCCAGGGCCCCGTGTACCTACCACAACTCGTGGTTCAACTGGGATAGGGCCCTGAAGAGAGCTCTGTTCTTTTTGAACCAGAACCAAGGGGCGAGCAAACCCTTGGCCCAGCACCCCCAGAGGTATCGTTTCACTTGGAGGACACCACGACATTTTTAACGTCCCCCAGTCACCATTAATCAAGACGGGGGATCTTTGATCGGCTGGCATCGAACCCGGGTCTCTCCGGTAACGAGTCCGACGCCTTACCGATCGGGCCACCACGGCCCCACAGCTTAGTACTCTAAAACTAGCAATTTTCCCTGTTTATTACTATAAAATTAGCTGTGTTGTACTGTAAAAACAACGTTCCATTTATACAGCGTGAGACGCATTCAAATGACTCACTCCAAAAGAACATATTTATTTCAATAAATTAAGCATCAACGTCATTTCCCGCAAATAACTCACGCCGGTTCCACACCCAGGTCCAGGCCGGATCGCTTGAACGTCACGGGCCTCACTTTCATCTCGACCCCCTTCAGGGACTCCGCGGCCCCTTTCCACGTTGTCCAGACGATACCGTCCGAAGAAGAAGACCTCCGCTGCCTGGGGTGGTGGTAGAGCCCGTTCAGGTTGGAAGTGTGGCATGAGGCGTACCACCACGCTCCCTGGTGGCGCTCTGCGCAGTTCTCCGTGCTATTGTCGTGGTCTCGGTCTCTGGTGGAGAAGTGGGATCCGTCGTGTGTTCGCGCCAAACTGTCTCCTGTGCAGAAAAGAAAGGGTCAAAATTGCTATTGTTTTTGGTCTTAAACCACTGTTACATTCCATTGTTAAAACTACAGGTTGCACAGGGCACCTTAAAGGATGTAAAGTTGTAGCACCAGCGGCACCCTCTGAGGTGTGCCACTTGACTCCCTATGGCAACCTCGAAGGTGCCAGTTGTCTCCTTAGGATGCCCCGTGGAGCCAAATGGCACCTTCAAGGGTGCTATAGGGAGTCAAGTGGCACCCCTTAGAGGGTGCGGCTGGTGCTACAACCTTTCACCCTTAAAGGTGCCTTGTTCAACATGTAGTTTTAACAATGTATACACTCCTGGGGTTATACCATACAACGCCAAACAGTTGTTTTGGAGTAGAAAAAGGTGGCAAAAAATCTGGTATGGGTCTCACACTACTTCCTTTTACGTGTAAATTTCTCTATAGATGCCTTAGTGTAAAAATAGTGCTAGGAAGGAGTGAGCAAGATAGCAATTCGAACATTTACACCCATAGTTTGCCACGAAACAATGCAAAACAAATGTTTTACAATGATTCATTTTTTAAATATCGCCGATTTTAACATCATTCAGTGGATTTTTCGCAAAATATCGCCAATAGCGCCAAATTGAACTCAAATTCAAAAAATATTTTTTTCGCCAAATTTGTGCCAACTTGGCGATATGTCGCCAAGTTGGCGTCAACCACTTGGCGACCAAAAGCATGGCGATATATCGCCAAGTGGTCGTGCCAATTCATCTGCATTGAATTTAACACTGATTTACCCCCCAAAAATGGGTAAAACACCCCCTTGGGCGCATTCGAATACAACCACAAGGGGAGGTGCACAACTAGAACCCCTCAGAGCCTGGATACCAAACTAGAAGATTCTACGGCATATAGTTTTTGAGCTATGCGACACACATACATACGCACATACGTATATACAGTCGTCACGATAAAACTCGTCGTAACTAACTCGGGGGTGGTCGAAAATGATTTTTCGGCTGGTTATATGTTGTCAGGTACACATACACGTGCTGACAGGTCGAAAAAACGACTCAACATTCATTCAGGGGTGAGCAAAATCAAAATTTTGACCCAAACTTGAGGAAAAAAAAATTTTGTGATCACAATACTTCTTTTACTACGTAAAAGGAAGTAAAAAGGGTAAATTGTTTAGGAGTAAAGGACTTAAAATTTCTAGAATTTTGAAAAGATAACCCAAAATTCACACATCAACGAAGTTTTAAATTTTGAATCACAAATCAAAGAATAAACTGAAACATAATTTTGAGAAACATAAAACTTTGAATCACAAATCAAAGAGTAAACTGAAACATAATTGAAGGGCTTGGAAGATGAAGGGGTTAAGTTACATTTTAAAAAATGAACACTCTGTTCAATGGTAAGCAATGGATACGGGTAAGCAAATAAAACTTGGTACATCAAACAGTAGATGTCAGTAAACCAATTTCATGCGCACACTAACGACAAAACCAGAAAACAAAAAAGCTGCAACAACTCTTTAATTATTCACAATTTCTGTTTTGTCACTTAACCCCATCACCTGCCAAGCCCTTCAATTTTGAGGAATATAAAACCTTGAATGACAAAACAAATACAAGACGAGAATCGAACTCTAAATTAAAGAGAGAAATCCAATCTACTGAAGAAGGGGGAACAACTCCGGATGATATCGAACCCAAAACCCTTCAGTTAAGATTCAAACAACCTTATGGATCAGGCCACTACAGCATAAATACTTCTATCTTCCTTCATTCGAAGGAAATGAAGGCATTATGAATTGTGACAGCACTAAATTTCATTTTAAAACTGTTGCAATATTTTTTGAGCAATGACGAATTGCTATTTTTGAAATTTTTTTGAGCAATGACAAAATGTCATTTTATTTTTAAATTTTTGAGCAATGACAAATTGCTATTTATTGTTATTTTGGAGCCCAGATGTCGTGTTTCATTCTGCAGATTTGCCCCGAAATCTACCACCGGGCGCGTTCTGGTGAGTCTCTTCCTTTGCTGTCCCACCGGCCCCTACACACACACACACACACACACACACACACACACACACACACAACACACTTATCGCAAATCGTCGTTACGAAAAATAGAATTTGAATTCAAGACGTCAAAATTCAATTTTTTTTTCTTCTTTAAGCATATCTCTTTGCACAAAAACCGGACAAATCATGTACTTTTTTTCGCCTAAAATATCGCGTGTGTTTGTGATTTCTCAGGCAAAAAAAAATAATTATATATTACATATTTTAAGTATTAAATTTTAAATAAAATGTAGAGGTGTCACACGTAGGACAAATTGTGTAATTTTCTGAGCAATGTCCACTACTGTTTTCATTTTAAAATTAACACTGAAAAAAATTACTACTAAGAAAGGAAAGTATGTACTTGAAAAAATTGGCACAATATAGTTTTGGAGGATATGTTATGATAATTGGGAAGTCTAAGTTAGCTGTCCAAAAGACAGTCCTTCATGTGACAGGTAAATTTCATTTTAAAAAGTAGGATTGTTGTGAAGAAAAAAATTGTTTGACCCTTTACGTCCCGACGGGACTCAGAAGTCCCGCTTATATTAATTTAGTATTATGAATCTTAAATGGCTGGAATCATGCTGAAGCTTTTGAGTATCACTCCTTGTACTTTGCTGAGAGGCAGACAGAAGGTACTTGCGATCGGAAACAGTTTTCGTAGGGGTCCTAAGGCGAAGGGGGCCTTAGACCCCCGAAATTTTCGAAATTTGTACTCTCGGTATAAAAGTTGTTTCATGTATTTTCAACTAAAGAAACCAAAAAATATACAAAAACTCATTGATAAATTAATTTGGGACATAAACGGAACGAAAGAGCAGAGCGCTGTAAAAGACCTTTAGAAGATCGACTAGAGTGCGAACACATGCAGATAGATTTGGTGGGGAAGTGTCGAAGTTGCATAAATAACGCTAATGGTATGAGCTCAGCACCCCTGGAAACGCGACAGCACTGCGTGAATCAATATAAACGACGTCGTGTTGTTACCTCTGCATTGCAAAAAAAAATAAGTTATCGTTTTCACAAAATAATACTAAAACTGTACAAGCGTAATTATAAAACTGTAAAACTGACTTTTTTACAGTTTATTATTGTAAAGCTAGCAATTTTAGTTTATTACTGTGAAATTAGTAACTTTAAAGTCAATTACCATAAAATTAACTCTATTATGCTGCAAAAACAGCAGTGTAATATTACCAGAAGAGGTTCCAGTTTAAAACTGTAAAATGCACAGTAATAAACTGTTAAACTAGCAAATTTTACAGTTTATTCCTGTTAACTAGCAATTTTACAGTTTAGTGCTGTAAAATTAGCCATTTGTCCAGTATATTACTGTAAAAGTATTGTAAAATTAGCGGTATTAAACTGTAAGAACAACATTCTTTAACAGTGTGCGAAATGAAGAACAACGCATTACCTAGACGTAAAAGTCGAGACCAACGGTCGCCACTCGCCAGTGGCGACCGTTACGACTACAAGTTGGCCATTGATACCATTGGTTTACCATTTCGTTACCAAACCAAGTTGACCATTGGTTTACCAAAAAATAACTTGTAGTCGCCATTGTTATTTTTTGTCGAAACTACAAGTTATTTTTTGTCGACTACAAGTTGTCGTGTTGGTCGCCAAACTGATGACCTACTTTTTTCCTGAACAAAAATACAAACTGCCGATGCATCGTGCCCATTATGAAAAGAAAATAACCATTGGCATCGTCACAGGCGGCCAATGTTAACTTGGAGAGAAAATCGACCCATCTGCTGTACAAAACATCTAAGTACATCAATTCAATCTAGAGAATGCAATGAAACTTTGTTGGGAAAATAGTCAAAGATGACCAAATTTACGATTATAATCATCAAATTTGACCCTTTGAAGCAGAAGTAGGACACCTGTGTCCCACAGAACAAAACACCAATTCCCCATGAATATTTTGACTTTTATACAGAAAGGGACACTGTTTTCCTATGATGTATTACATTACAATATTTCCCCCTTGCTTTGACGAAAATTGATACAGAATAATGAATAAAGTATGAAAAATACGTGGATAAAAATCCTGCGTCAAAGGGTTAAGGCAATGTTTTAAAAACTTCAAGTCCGCAGGTGCGTTTCGTTTTGGTTTATTTGCATAATGTCTTACTAAATTTGGATTTTAAAATAAATAATCTTCTCTGTCAGAGAAGTTGGCACCCACTGAAGGATGCCACAGGACTCCCTATGGCCCCCTTGAAGGTGTTATTAGGCTCCCTGAGTCCTACATAGTGTACCACTCGACGCAATATGGCATCTCCAAGGGTGCTATAGGGAGTCAAGTGGCAGCTTTCAGGGGGTGCCGCTGGTGACACAACTTTTCACCCTTAAAGTTCCACATGCAACCAGTAGTTTTAACAGTGCTACATTCACCGAACCGCACCTGCGTCTCCGCTGTAGTCGTAGACGTGGAGCTTGTACCGGTAACTCTCGTCGTCGATCCAGAACTGGTCGTAGAATGCGTACCGGGTCTGGTTCTCGGCGTCTCGCATGTCAATACGAAGGTTGTATTTTTTCTGGTTGGTGATGGCGTAGATGTTGTCGTTCCCTGCGAAGAAAAGGAAACAGAACATAATAACTACCAGTGACTCACTTGATCGTGACCGAATCTTATATCTTTAAATGAGCAATTCTTGTATATATTTCGGATCTCGAAAACGGTTCTAATGATTTTGATAAAATTTTATATTTAGACTGGCCGGGTACCCGGCCCTGCCCGGGTTTCTGCCGGGTAATGTGTTTCAGTGAAACTCATTCATAATTTTTTCAGCATTAAAGTGCACATCTATATACATAAATGGCTACTTCTGTAAACAATGGTATTTTTTTCTGTAAGGATAAGCTAAAAAAAACTGGATTACACACCCTTAATACAAATGCAAGCTACAAATAATGTTTAGGTAAATAGAAAATGTTGTAAGCTTGGTGTATTTTTTAAAATAAATATATATTTACAGTGTCAATCGTTCTGGAGTCAACCATTTACAAATATGAAACTACTTTGATCTATCCCCCCAAATCGGATAATTGACGACTTTTTTTTCTCACCAAACAAAATACCCGTTTTTGTTGTTGCCACAAAACTTAGGGAAAAAACTCAAAAAATGGTACAAAATGCAAAAAAATACTAAATTTGGCAACAGCAAAAACCTAAAAGCTGAAAAAGCCTAAATTGACAACACCAAAATAAGAAACAGCAACCCTAAAAAGTACGTAGGACGTACCAGATTTGGCGCGTAATTTTTTTTTTTTGGGGGGGGGGGGGAGGTATATCAAAGTTATAACCCCAAACATTGCACGTTAAATTTGTCCCATTCTTAGTTTCTATCCTTGTAACATCAATGGTGAAAACTCAGTTGGTAAAAACATCTTATGTACCTAATTTAGACAAAAATTTGACTATAAACACTCTATTTTCTAACTGTTGCCAAAATGAATTCTCTTTTTATTTAGCCCTGTTAGCGATTATTGGCACAGATGAATATAAAAATCCTAAGAAAGCAATAAATTTCATACTTACTCCAGAGAAGCCTTGGTTCAAAATTTTCATCATGATTAGTATTAATATTGTTGCTGCGAGGCAACCAAATTTTGCAATAATGGGTTGAAAATTTAATCATTTAATGGGGAAATGACATGAAATTTACTATTTTCCATAATAACTTTTTTAAACTAAGCTTTTTAGAAATAAACAATAGCTTATCCTGCTCCCTGTTACTGTAGCTATCTACGGTGAAAAAATGGTTAAAATCGGTCCAGTAGTTTGGAAGATTACCCCGGACATACATACAAAAAGTAGTCATTTATGTATATAGATAAAGTTTTGGTTTTTGAGTTCATCTACATCGGCGTTTTTTCTGTGAAAACGTGAGTTCCCACAAAAAACCCCGCTTTTTTTTTTTTGCCTTCATTTAAAATTTGAGAAGCTTTCTTTCACCATTTTCTTTATGATTACTATCATTGTTACTGTTTCACAGCAACCACGTTTGATTATAACAATGGCTTTAATATATTAATCACATCAGCGTAAATTTAAACTTTTATGGTATTTGGCAAACGAGTTTTGGCAACACGTTAGAATTGTTATTGTTTTTGAAATGTTAAAGGCCTACTGGAGGAAAGGGACTCTGCATCCATCCTCACCAACCCTTTCCCGCGCTTTCGGCGTCAAATGAAATGAAAAAATGTTAAAGAGATCAATCAAAATAAAGTTATTGTGGTGTAATTTTACGGTGCGCATCGTTTAACTAAGGTTGTGATGATGATGTCTTGTCCAAACAAGGTTGTGTTTTTAAAATAAATTACAGCTGTTTTAAATGCGTAATTACCACCAAGGGCTTAAAAATGCTTTTCAAGTTTATCTAAATAAGTACTTCAAACTTTAGAAAAAAAAAACACGAGTTTACAAACCTCTTTCTTTTTAACCGAGCTGAGCTCGGCCCCCAGGTACTTAAACTAATTTTACTTACAGTGTTAAAACTACAGGTAAGGATGAAACATTGTCCCAGGTAGCACAAATAACCTTTAAACGTTGTATAAACGTTTTTAAGCGGTTGTTACAACGTTAATAACCATTTTACAACCTTTAAAAAACGAAGTGTGCTACTTGGGGTAGCACCGGCAGCACCCCCTGAGGGTAGCCACTTAACTCACTATGGAACCCTTGAAGGTGCCATGCGGCTCCATATGGGTGTCTTATGGTACCCCATGGCAGCCGAAGGAGCCAAATAGCACCAGGGCTTTAACCAGGGCTGCGGAGTCGGAGGAAAAATGGTCGACTCCGACTCCGACTCAGGGATTTTAAAACTTCCGACTCCGACTCCTGCTTTTTTTTTAATTCTTTTTTTTTTTACTCAAATGTGAAGAGGGAAAAACCCTAAGCAAAGGTTGAAATATTAAGTCCATTTTTAAAAGTTAAGTCCATTTTTACTCATGGTCGTAGCAGGACTCACTTTGGGGGGGAGGGGGGTAGCAAGCTGGGGTATCCTAGTTGGAGGTCATGGGAGGTCATTGCGACCTCTCAAAACGTCCATTTTCTCCAGAGCATAAGACAAGTGCCGCTCTTGTCATTTGACTCCGTACAAAACTAATCCTTTTCTTGTTAAATGGCCAGACTTTATTTTAACACATTGCATTTTTGCTGCAAATATTTTTATTCACTTGCATTTAAGCCCGAACATAGCAATTCGTTTCACAAAGCAGACCCGCCATTTTGAAGCCCTCTTTAATGATCTCAGATGCCTAGGATTTGGATATTGGACGCTGAAAATTTGTATGTGTTAGTTTCAAAGATATGTTTTCACCTCCATAAAATTTCATCCAAATCGGAGGTGGTCGGAGTCGGAGTCTACATGTTTTTCAGCGACTCCGACTCCGCAGCCCTGGTTTTAACGGTGTAATATCACTTACGATGGGGGAACATGAAGATCTTTTTAAAGAAAAAAATAAAAATAGAAACGCGATCCTTTTATCTATCGAGTGCACCGAGTCCTAGTTAGCGTCTCATTCTCCGTAGACACGATTTAAATATACTATTATGATAGTATACTCGTATAGTTAAACTCCGGCAGCTCGACTACCTCGGTAAGTCGACATTTATTTAAATTTTTTTAATGTCCTCCACACTGCAAAAAATGAACAGTTGTTTTTACAGTATAATACTCGCAGCCTAGGTTCCAATTTAAAACTGTAAAATGCACAGTAATAAACTGTAAAACGACGACGTTTTACAGTTTCTTACTGTAAAGTTAGAAATTTTACAGTTTATTGCCGTCAAATTTAGCTGTATTATACTGTAAAAACAACAGTATAATTCTGGCAGTAGAGGTTCCAGTTTAAAACTGTAAAATACACGGTAATAAACTGTTAAATTATCAATTTTACAGTTTATTACCGTAAAATTTAGCTGTATTGTACTGCAATTATAACAGTATAATTTTTTAATGAAAGAGAATGATACATCTTCACTGCAAAAAATGAACTGTTGTTTTATAGTATAATACTGGCAGCCCAGGTTCTAATTTAAAACTATATAATGTACTGTAATAAACTGTAAAATTTAGCTGTATTATACTGTAAAAAAAGCAGTATTATTCTGGCAGTAGAGGTTACTGTTTAAAACCGTAAAATTCACGGTAATAAACTGTAAAATAAGCAATTTTACAGTTTTGTACTGTAAAGTTAGCAATTTTACAGTTTATTAGTGTAGAATTAGAAATTTTCATAGATAATTACTATAAAATGAACTGTATTATACTGTAAAAACAACATTCATTTTTTACAGGGCACAATTAAATTTGCTGACTTTTAAATGTGATTGGTAAAGTGAAAGCATTATAAGCAGAAGTAACTTATTTAAAGCACCCAAGGCAACACAGATGAAGCATAAATACATTTTAAAATTAATTGCACGTTATCAAAGCTTGCACTCCAAATTAACCCTCCGTGAAACAATTCCTTTTTGTTTCGTGAATAATAAAGCAATTGATTTAGGAAAAGCTTTTACTCTCACATAGCTGGCACAAAAACTAAAGGAAATACTTCTTTTTCTGCATATATTATTGCTCTAAATGCATAGAAGGTGTCTCCATCGCTCCAATAATAATAATAATAAAAAAAGAAAAGCATCTTTCCCAAGAAATAAAAATGGGGTTCTAAGAATGACTTTAAAAGCTTTCTCGTCTCAGCTGAAAAGCTGAGGGCGGGAAAAAACGAAGAAGAGGCGCGGATGCCCTTCGCCTCTAAAAACTTGAAATAATGAAAGAAAGGAGATAAAAGGAATTTTTTGAGTGAACATTAAAATTTTTTTTCACCCAGACTGTTAACATAAGGAGAAATATAGAATAAAATTTAAGTGAAATAGGAAATATTCATTTGAACTCTGCGAAAAATACTGTTTTTACAGTGTAATACTCAAAGCAGAGGTTTCAGTTTAAAAGTGTAAAAGCGCTGTAATAAACTGAAAAAATAGCAATTTTACAGCTTATTACTGTAAAATTAACACTGCTACAGTTTATTACCATAACATTAGCTCTGTTGTTCTGTAAAAACAACAGTGTAATACTGGCAGTTAAGGTTCCAGTTTAAAATGACAAAATTCACAGTAATGTACTGTGAAACTAGCCAATTTTTAGTTTATTACAGTAAGCTAGCCATTTTACAGTTTATTACTGTAAACTAGCAATTTTATAGTTTATTACTGTAAACTAGAAATTTTACAGTTTACTACTGCAAAATTAGCAGTTTTGCAGTTTATTACTGTAATATTACTGTAAAATTAGATGTATTATACTGTAAAAACAACATTCATTTTAATTAAAAATCTTATGTGTAAAAGTAATTAAAAAACAGATTTTTTCAATTATTTCGCAACAAATTTTTGAAATACACCGCATTAGTGAACTGAATTAACTCATTTATGCCCAGTAGCCTAAAAACGGGAAGCTTGTTAGTTACTGCATACAAAAACCTGTAATGGGTATGTCAGGGCCGTGGTGGCCCGATCGGTAAGGCATCGGACTCGTGTCCGGGGGGACCCGGGTTCGATCCCAGCCGATCAAAGATCCACCGCCTTGATTAATGGTGGCTGGGAGGCGTTAAAAATGTCGTGGTCACAAAGTCCTCCAAGTGAAACGATACCTCTGGGGGTGCTGGGGTTCTGGTTCAAAATTAAGAACAGAGCGCCCTTCAGGGCCCTATCCCGGTTAAACCACGAAGCTGTGGTAGGTACGGGGGACCCTGGAGGTGTGAAATGAAATGGGTATGTCATTTTACTAAAGCTGATTTTCATAAGTTAAAAAGTCCTTCTTCTTGGGAAAACCAGTTAGAGCCACTATTTGGACATCAGAGTTTATTTATTGACAGCTATTTTCAGACAAATCAGTAAAGCAACGATTTAGCATGGGGTAGCCACAGAAAGTCAGTTTTTTTTTTTGCGAACCTATTTTTGATAAAATTAAACTATTTTAAAATGATTTGCTTAAAATGGATCAGAGATGCCTTCTGTAAAGTTACTTTGCGCAAGTAAAGTCAAGTAAGGTCGTATTTTGCTCACATATCTGCAAAATATCCTATAAATAGGACGTTAAATAACTTAATAAATATGGCAACGGCGATCTATTTCAATCTCAAAATGTATGTAAACCATTCCAAGTAAGAGTTTTAAGCAGACAAAAATTGAAAAAAAAAAAGTGTTTAAAAAAACTTGGGCATAAATCTAGACCCTTTTCAAGATTTCTTCGTTTAATATTGTATAGTGAATTATCAGATTTATTGATTTCACGGCAATCATTTATTCACAACTTCTCTAATATGGATGCATTTTTTTTTTTATTTGATGTGAATATTGTATATTTTTTATTATTAAACAACAGCTGATGGTACAACAACAATAATTCAATTTTTACTATAATAAATCACACAAATTCACAATATTTAATAATCAATGTTAAACCAGTTATAAAGTCAATTTTTTGATCGGTCTTAAGACAAAACGATATCGTATTTCATTGCCGAAGCTAGCTATCTGAATAAATAAAAATTCATTTGAAACCGAAATTTGTTAGTATTGTGCATTAAAAAATTCAAATAAATGAAAATAAAGGTATTATTAACATGAAAGGAATACATTCATATTTAAAAAGTTATAAATAAATGATTTAGATACGATAAATTAATCTTATAATTTATTATACAGTGTTAAATGATGACATCCTTTAAAAAATGAAAAGTGTCCTGAATTAAGTATACTAATGTACAACCAAAGTATTGGGACAATTTCAAAAATTCACAATTTTATGAACTTCTTGAGAAAGAAGAGATGATTTAATAATAATCTGAAACTAAAATTTCCTTGAAATAGGGGGGAGGGGGACATGTACTTATGCATTAACTCTACCACAGCTACAGATTTGGCGGCTAAAACAGATTTGGCATTTTTTCTTTTTTTTTTTTTTTTTGTGGTTATTGTTTATACGCCCACGCAGTTATTTAAAACCCACAAGAAGCGCCAAATAAATCTCCAAATCTGTAGTTGCGGTGGGGTTAGTACGTAAGTACCAAAAAACATAATAGCCATTGTTAAACATGGTGAATTTTACCGAGCCTGAACGTCGTTTTAGAGTTTGAATGCGCCACCTGGTGGTGGTTTAAGATATTAGCTAAAGAGGTAAAGCATTGCAATTTTGCGAGGACAAAGCAGAGATGTTTTTTCTCTGACACACTTTGGTAAAATTACACTTCATTGTGTTGCTGCACAGAGCTTTTTTCATCCGGGAATTATGGATACGTCGATAGCAGCAAAAATCGTTAAAATTTTACCACTGGCGAAGCTGTGGCGGGTAACTCTAGTATTAAATATACAGTGAACTCTCACTTATACGCCGCCTCATTTATGCGCCTTTTTCACCTATACGACGATTTAAAATGGTCCCTGTACATTCCATAGTAAAATAATGATAGCATCATTCGTTTATGCGTCGCTCTAAAGACAAATATTTCACTTATGCGCTGAATTTTCCCTAAAATGTAAAAAAAAAAAGTAATTTATTTTCTTTAAAAAAGAAGCATTATTCTTCACTTTCCTCTTTAATCTTTCGCCTTTATTGATAAAGGAAGGCATTTTTTTCCGCATGAACTAGAGTTTGGGGAGGGACAATGACCTATTATGCATCGTTTTAAAGGGAAAAGTTTGTAATTAGATATGCTACAATGTTTGTCTTCTCTTTAGAGTCATTCCATAGTGACTAACGTAACATTCAGAGTTGATTTTATAACTGTTTTTACTTGTAACTTAAAGGATAAAAAATATTTTTTAGTTATTGCTGGTGGATTTACGATGTACATGGTATCTATGTTTCATTTCTGCTAAGAATTTAAAAAAAATTACTGACAGTAGATTTTTTTTCAACCAAAATAGCAAGGTGACTAACGTAACCTTTTTGCAACCCTGAAAATGAATGCTCATGTTGTGAGGCAAAAATTTCTCAAAGTTAAGCAAGTATGAAAAATTGAATGATAAATTTGAAAAATGTGTAAAGTTGGCTTTAAAAAAGATAAAACACATTTATTTAATCTTAACTTTTTTTAGTCTTAAGTGTCCCTTTTACTCAAGATGGAGTGTGACTAACGTAACCATCGAAAAACAAGCAGTAAACACACTACAAACTATTTATAACCCCTAATCTCAGTGATAATTGCAATACTTTTTCAATTTTTTTTAACTTCTTATGTTGTACGATTGTTATTTATTTATTTATTTATTCATTTTTTGATACTTTTTTCGGTTTTTTTTTCTTCAGCTGTGGTTAATATTTCTATGGAATGACCCTTTATCATTGTAGTAACGTTACTGTAATTATCAAACCGTAGTAATATGTCCCTTTTCTCTAGAAACATTATTATTTATTTTCTCATTAGAATTTATGTAGCGTTTTAGTTCTAAAAATAGGCTTGTTCGCTTATACGTCTCTCACTCAAGGGCCTGTTTCTGTTGGTCCCTTGGGGCGGCGTATAAGTGAGAGTTCACTGTATTACTTTTGCATTTGTAAAGAAAGTGAATTGTATTTGTTATTTAGAGTTACATACAAACAAACCCACATGTGAAATTAATAAAAGAGTATTAATAAGAAGAGCTTCTATTACCTAACCAGAAGTCTCTACGAAGATCGCCAAATCCAGTTTTATAACTGTGCCAGGATCTGTAGAAAAAATCCGCAGGTCGACGAAATTCCCCTCGTCGCTGTAATACCTGAAACGACGACGAAAGACAGTCAAACGGCATTGTGTAATTGTAGCAAAAATGTATTTCGAATAGTTTTTTTTAAGGGATTTTTATCATTTCTCTGAACTGAAAACATCCGTTTGTCAATAATTGTACATACAATTGAATATAAGCTGAATCAAGTGCATCAGAACAAATTTGGTTGTAAATTGAATTGAATAATCTCAATATCTTACATTTCCGAAACTGTGGGTTGCAATTCATTAGCGGGTCAAAATGTACCACAATAATACGCACGCGTCAAGATATTGTGTCAAAACACATTACATACACTGTTAAAACTACAGGTTGCACCTTTAAGGGTGAAATGTTGTAGCATCAGCGACACCCTCTGAGGGTTTCCACTTTGATCCTTTAAAGGGGCCATTTGGCTCCATGTGGCACCCAATGGGTGTCTTATGGCAACCTATGGGTGACCCATGGTACCTTCACACATTTCACACACTCCAGGGTCCCCGTACCTACCACAACTCGTGGTTTAACCGGGATAGGACCCTGATGAGCGCTCTGTTCTTTTTTGAACCGGAACCAAGGGCCGAGCAAACCCAGAGGAATCGTTTCACATGGAGGGCTTTGTGACCACGACATTTTTAACGTCCCCTAGCCACCATTAATCAAGACGGTGGATCTTTGATCGGCTGGGATCGAACCCGGGTCAATCCGGATACGAGTAAGACGCCTTACCGATCGGGCTACCACGGCTCTACCCATGGTACCCCAAGGAGCGTAACGCTAAAGATGTCGTGGTCATAAAGTCCTCAAGTGAAACGATACCTTTGGGGGTGCTGGGCCAAGGGTTTGCTCAGCCCTTGGTTCCGATTCAAAAAGAACAGAGCGCTCTTCAGGGTCCTATCCCGGTTAAACCACGAGTTGTAGTAGGTACGGGGGACCCAGGAGTGTGTGATGTGTCTAAATACCCCAAGGAGCCAAATAGCACCTTCAAGGGTACCACAGAGAGTTAAGTGTAACCCTTCAGGGGGTGCCGTTGGTGCTATAACATTTCACCCTTAATGGTTCCTTGTGCAACCCGTAGTTTTAACAGTGTGCACGTGTTTCAAGATCTAAAATCAAAAAGAAACTAAAGAAAAATAGACTACTTGGCCTTTTTTCTGAAACTTTACACTAAACTTATTTTTAATATTAATGTTTCATTTTTATTTCAATTTTAATATTATTTTTTTATTTTTAATATTTTATTTATTAATACTTTTTTCTTCTAAATCGTAATCCGAACGAACTCTTGATCTATGTATTTAAAATCCTTGATGCATTCAAAACTTTTGTGCATGATTGTCCGTTCAAATTCATATGTTACGGACCCGACAGACATTGTTCTGTTTAAACATTATGAATTGAAGAGTTATGGAACCTATATATAAAAAGCTGACGGAATCTGTTTGTTTGTAACCGATGGCTAGAAGCTCTCACAGCACCTATAGACCTGAAACTTGGCACAAAAGTAAAACGTATCCCAGTAAACTGCAACTCGAACGCCGAATTCTAAATTTCGAATTAGTCATTTTTAAATTAATTAATTAGTCTCATTTTTGGTGTATCCGGCATAATTGAGGGTGGGAAACTTCCCCCCACCCCATAAGATTATACATAGCTATAAAGGGTTTTTTCTGAACAAAAAAAGTTTTGGCACATTTCTCTCCGTTAATTAGAACATGAGATATTAATTACTCAAGTTTTGTCAATTTTCAAGGCTTAACTCTACACGCAAAACTGAAACACTAGGTCCGTTTTTCAGACAAACTGCTCCTTCGTCACTGATGTTACATTGTGGTTTAAATTTGCGTATAGAGTTAAGCCTTGAAATTGACTAAATTTGAATAATTAATATCTCCTGTTACTTACTTAACTAAATGTCTTTTTGATTTATTTGGCGAATTGTTTTAAACTTTAACAGGAATTTTAGTGGAATTTAAAAGGTTGTGAAGCATATTTAAATTAAAGAATAAAATAATTTTACTTTAGAGAGTTGGACTGCATTTAAATTTATTCAGTTGACTTCCTTTACATTTATTGCACGGGTCTCGCCGTACGGGTATTGCTAGTAATTTCAATAAACTATAAATTGTTTGGACTTAAAAAATATGCAAAAGAAAATATTTTTAAATTACGTGTTGGCTACAACACAAACATTTTGTTGCAACTCCAGTTAAGCCACTTCCTAAAAACTATAACGTCAAACATTTAGGTAGTGATATTGTGAAAATGAATCTGGCAACAGATAAGAATCGGGAAAATTTTTTGTTCTTTCGATAACGGGGACCTTTAAAAATAAATGGATGTAAAACGTTACGAAAAATTGGCTGTAAGATTAAGTGTCCTTTCAAGTGTCAATAAATGTTTTTATAATAAAATAATAACCCCGGCTCCAGTATCTACAAATGTGGCGTCCGTGACAGTGAGTAGAATCTAAAACGTTTGATATTTAACTGTGAAAAGTTCCGCCATTTAAGAACTGAAGCGCAATGTCGGATCATATAAGCTAATGACTGTCCTGGAAAAATAACTTTCGCTGATGTGATTTACGTTCCAGCGGCTATTTCATTTGTGGATTTTTATACAGTACGCATATTTATATTGAACTAATAAGATGACTGATACGAAAGAGACTGAAGCTGAGGTAATACCAGAGATGGAAACAGCTGCAGTGACAAATTTACGAAAGGAAAGGACAAATCTAAGAAGATTATTTACTACAGCTGAAAAACAGTTTTTCGCGCTTCACGAAAAAAAAAGAAGTCGATAGTGTCTTGGTGCAGTTTCAGAAAGTTACAGAAAAGGCAGATCGCTTGTTAAAAGTTGATGAAGCACTGAAAGATTTCATAACGTTTTCCGATGCCGACTATGACGCAATGGAGTCATACAGAGATCGCTTTATAGAAGTAAGAATTTAATACGAAAGACATTATACGAAAGATGATCTAATTTCTAATACTTCGAGCAGAAAATCTGCTGAAAATTTAAAGCTGCCGAAGTTGAAACTTAAGGAATTCGATTTGTCTCCAAAAAATTGGGTTGCGTTTGGTTGCAATTTGGCCGAATAAATGAAGATGAAGGTCTAAGAGAAGAAGACAAATTTCAATAGCTAATAAATTCATTAAAAATTAAAACCAAAGCCAGAGACATTGTTGATAGTTACCCACCTTCAAAAGAAAACTACGAAAAAGCTGTAAATCATCTAAAATCTAGATTTGGAAGAGATGATTTGATAATTGAAGTATACGTCCGAAATCTTCTATCATTGGTAAACAGCAGGTCCAATATTAAATTAACAGAACTATACGACAAGCTTGGATCTTATTTACGAGCATTAGAGACATTAGGTGTAACTACGCAAAATTATGCAGCGATGTTGTTTCCAGTAGTGGAGTCCTGCCTACCAGTGGACACACTCAAAGCGTGGGACAGGTACAGATTGAACCGCGATGAATCAACTTCAAAGAAACAAGAACAACTTCTGGAAGATTTGATGACCTTCTTGGGTCATGAAGTAGAAGGCAAAGAACACCGCGCCCTCGCTCAGATGGGGTTCAATTCCGATGGCAATACAAAGAAGCAAGCCCAAGTTACGTTCTTGGAAGGGAAAAATCACGTTCCATCCGCATCAGCACTTATCTCCACATCACCAGATAAATCACTATGCATTTTTTGCGAGGGGAAGCATAAGAGTAGTGACTGTATAAAAGCAAAAAATATGTCACTAAATGATATAAAGTCTACTGTCATGAAGAAAAACTGTTGTCTAGTATGTTTAAGATATGAATATTTTGCAAAGAAATGCAAAAGCTCCGTACGGTGCATTATTTGCAATCGAAGGCATTATGCGCTGCTGTGTCCAGATTTAAGCAAGCATCAAACAACATCCAAAACTGAAGGAAATTCGAACTCTCTCATTTCGGTTGAAGGCACTACGAATGTAGTATACTTAAAAACTCTAATTGTACGAGTATATAATAAAAATAAGGTAGAATATGTAAGGGCTCTTCTGGATGACGGATCTCAGAGATCTTACATCGAATAAAGTCTAGCTGTTAAGCTCGATCTATCGCCTTCAGGAGAGGAGTTAATTACGCAAGGACTGTTTGGTGAAGGAGTCACAGCAGAAGCTAAGCATAGACGTTACGATGTACAAGTTAAGAGTGTGTTCAACAAATTTTCCTGTAAGATACCTGTTCTCGACCAGGCAGAAATTTGTACAACTTTGTCTAACGTTCAAGATCCTGCCTTAATTTCGGAACTAACTTCTCGAGGCATTAAATTAAGTGATGCTGGAAAACAAGTGTACCCCATCAGAATGCTTTTGGAAGCTGATACGCTTGGTAGAATTATGACTGGTAGAATAGAAATTCTTCCATCTGGAATAGCAGCAATGGAAACAAAATTTAGATGGTGCATTTTAGGATCAAGGAAAAGAAAAAATGTTATGAACATGGTATCTTTAACGTTACAGAACTCTCAACTTCCAAAACTCTGGGACTTGGAAACGCTAGGAATATCCGATCCCATTGAAAGAAAAAGTTCGTTGCAGATTGAAGAAGACACCTTACTGCATTTTAAGGAAACAATTGCTACAAATGATGAGGGTCGTTAGGAAGTGTCTTTGCCGTGGCTTTCAGAACATCCTTCTCTGTCGGACAATTACAATATCGCAGAATCGAGATTAAAAAGTGTTACTAAACGAATCAAAAGAGAGAAGGTTTTTGACTCATATTGCCAAGTTTTTCGTCAATGGGAAGAAGACCATATCATTGAGACTGTTTCTACCTCTGATGCTCACACCTTTGGCCATTACCTACCACACAGACCAGTTCTTAAACCAGATTCTAACACGACCAAAGTTAGACCGGTCTTTGACGCATCAGTAAAAAATCCCGGTTCAGCCTCTTTGAATGATTGCCTCAGTGTAGGTCCTAGTTTAATACAGAAAATTCCAGCATTGTTGACAAACTTCCGATACGGTGTCATTGGAGTTACGGCGGATATCAGGCAAGCATTTCTTCAGATCAGCATTCGTCCAGAGAATAGGAATGTTCTCAGATTTTTATGGTGGGAGGATGAGAGCTGTAGTAAGATAAAAATCTTCGAACACTGCCGAGTGGTCTTCGGTCTTACGAGTAGTCCATTTTTGCTCAATGCTCCTCTTGGGCATCATTTAAGCTTGGAAAAATACCAAAACGAAGAACTGGATACAACAGTCGAAAAACTGAAGAACGGGTTCTATGTCGATAACCTCATTACGAGTGTGAATACTGATGAAGAATTACGTCAACTGATCACACAGTCAAAAGACATTATGAAAGAAGCTAAGTTTGATTTACGTTGTTGGACCTATAATGGATTGGAAGAAGAAAATCAAAACATACTGGGCTTAAAATGGAACATACTGTAAGATGAGCTTTCATGCGTGAGTCCGAAAGTTTGTAGTGATCACGGTAAAATAATCAAGAGAAGTTTATTGGCCCTAGTGAACAGTATATACGACCCCATAGGTTTCACTTGTCCTGCTACACTATTGCCTAAAATGTTGTTGCAAGAAAAGTGGCGGCACAAAATTGACTGGGATGAAATTGTTCCTGCAGATATACAAAGAAAATACTTGAAATGGATCGAAGATATTGATCTTATTAAACAGTGTAGTATTCCACGACGAATTTTCCGTGGGAATCCTGATTTAGCTTCTCTACATGTTTTTACAGATGCATCTATTTGTGCATTCGCAGCGTGTGAGTTTTTGCGTTGCGAAGATGAAGAGGGAGTATCTGTACAGTTGGTGTGTGCAAAGGCAAGAGTAGCTCCCATGAACTCTCCAACAATTCCACGTCTTGAGTTGTTAGCTGCAGCGATTGGAGCTCGATTGTCGAATTCCATTTTAGAAGTTCTCAAGATGCCATTGAAAACGTATTACTGGACAGATTCCATGGTTGTCCTCTGTTGGATTACGCGGAAAGAGCCGTGGAACACTTTTGTCGGAAATAGAGTAAAAGAAATACGAGATCTGCCAGACATTAAAGCTTGGAGGCATGTGCCAGGCGATATGAACCCTTGTGATTTGCCATCCCGATCTTGTAACTGGAGGCAGCTCCTGCAATCAAAGTGGTGGGAGGTATCACACTGGTTAAAACAGCCGCAAGAGCTTTGGCCACAAGCAGAAATTCTATATCCTGAAGAAGCTTTGTCAGAGTGCAAGAAAACTATAAGTGCTTCTGTAAACTTCACTATCGATGAAAAGTTCAGTGATAGACTTTTGTACTTTTCGTAGTATACCAAACTTTTACGTATGACTGCTTGGATCATAAGATTTTTCCATAACGCAAGTAAGAAATACCCTAAGATTATCGGTGAACTTACAAACACAGAGCTTTATGTGGCAGAGAAGGCAATTATAAGTTTGATACAACGTGAATGGCCATCTGATGTGAGAAAAAAATACTCAGAAACAATACAGTTTTTTGAGGATGATGGCATCCTAAGAGTCAAAACTAGACTCATACTAAGTGATGACGATGAGCAATTTCAGAAACCTATAGTACTTCCAGATCATGTTATCGTACGAAGAATGATAGAACACACTCATCAAGTTTTAAAGCACGGAGGAATGTTAGTGACATTGGCATTTTTACGACAACGCTTCTGGATCCCTAAGGGTCAAAAGGTGGTACGAGAAGTAATTCGTCAATGTTTTCAGTGTAGAAAGATCTCGACAAAACCTGTGATTCCTGAACCATCACAGGTTTTGCCTCCAGACCACCTTTGCCTCCAGACCGAATTCACATAGTAGCAAGTTTCCAGGTCTCAGGAGTTGATCTGGCGGGCCCTGTGTTCCTTTGAAGTGGGCAAAAGGCATGGATTGTACTGTTCACATGCGCTGTCTACAGAGCGGTTCATTTTGAATTGGTTGCATATCTTTCAACTGAAAGTTTTATGCAAGCCTTACGACGCTTTTTTGCACGGAGAGGTCGTTCTTCAATCATGTACTCTGATAACGGCACTAACTTCACAGGAACTGCTCGGGCCCTCAAGGCTGCTCTTCAGTTCAAAGTGAATGTGCCATTGAACAGATCCAGTGGCCCCACCTTCCGCACCTTGGTAGGGCGGATGGTGGGAGCGAATGGTCCGAGTACTGAAGGAGCTCCTACGGAAAAGTTTGAAAAGAGCATGCGTGACTTACGAAGAGATGTTAACTCTCCTCTGTGATTGTGAGAAAACTATCAACAGTAGACCCCTTACGTATTTGTCTGATGACCCGAATGAATTACAACCGTTGACACCTGCACATTTCATTCAAGACCTCCGTGAAGGAGATACAGTGGATTTGGACGTGGTGGATTCTCGCCATCTTCTAAAACGTATACGATACGTCCAGTCATTAAGACAAAATTTACGGCAACGTTTTCTAAAGGAATATTTGGGAGAGTTGGTGCGGCATCCCAAAGTCCCTTCCAATGGAAGGACAATATCCGTAGGCGAAATCGTTCTAGTGCAAGCTAACAATTCTAATAGAATAACTTGGCCACTAGCTAGAGTGATTGAGTTATACACAGGAAAGGACTCAGTTCAACGAGTTGCTAAGTTACGTACTGCGAGTGGAGAAATTATTCGGCCCCTCCAGAGAATATACCCGTTAGAATTGACTCTCCAGTTCCAGTGATAGTTCAGAAGACCAGATGTGGAAGAAACGTGAAGGCTCCAACTAGACTGAACTATTCAAAGTGATTAAGATTTGTGTTGCACAATCATGCAACACAAAGGTGGGAGTATGTTGTAACTCCAGTTAAGCCACTTCCTAAAAACTATAACGTCAAACATTTAGGTAGTGATATTGTGAAAATGAATCTGGCAACAGATAAGAATCGGGAAAATGTTTTTGTTCTTCGATAACGGGGACCCTTAAAAATAAATGGATGTAAAACGTTACGAAAAATTGGCTGTAAGATTAAGTGTCCTTTCAAGTGTCAATAAATGTTTTTATAATAAAGTAATAACCCCGGCTCCAGTATCTACACATTTATTACAGCTTGACTAAGCTGTTTCTTGTGCGTGTAACTATTGACTACTTAGTTCGAACTTTCTTAGATAATATCAAAGAGCCCTACTACTATTTCAATGACAAGTACACTGAAGTGACAAAAGTCATGGGATAGCAATATGCAAATTTTCAGATGGCAGTAGCATCGCATAGAACAGGTATAAATGCGCAGTGCTTTTACAGAGCTTTCATTTCTGTTCAAGTTATTCATGTGAAGAGGTTTTAACGTGATGATGACCGCACGACGTGAATTAACAGACTTTGAACGCGGAATGTTAGTTGGAGCTAGACGCATGGGTCATGCCATTTCGGAAATCGTTAGAGAATTCAACATTCCCAGATCCACTGTGTCAAGAGTGTGCCGAGAGTATGAAATTTCAGGCATAACATCCCACCATGGACAGCGCAGTGGTCGACCGCCTGCACTTAAAGATCGAGACCGGCGACGTCTGCAAAGAGTCGTAAATTCTAACAGACAAGCAACACTGCGTCAAATCACCGTAGAAATCAATGTGGGACGTACAATGGACGTGTCTGCTAGAACTGTGCGGAGAAATTTGGATTTCTTGGGCTATTCCAGCAGAAGACCGACTCGAGTGCCTTTACTGACAGAACGACATCGCTTGCAGCGACTCTCGTGGGCACGTGAGCATATCGGTTGGTCCCTAGATGAATGGAAAACCGTGGCCTGGTCCGATGAGTCACGATTTCAGCTGGTAAGAGCCGATGGTAGGGTTCGAGTGTGGCGCAGACCCCACGAAGCCATGGACCCAAACTGTCAGCAAGGCACTGTTCAAGCTGGTGGTGGCTCCGTAATGGTGTGGGCTGTTTTTTCATGGCATGGACTTGGTCCTCTACTGCGACTGGACCGAACATTGACTGGAAATGCTTATGTGCAGCTACTTGGAGATCACTTGCAGCCATTCATGGACTTCATGTACCCAAACAACGATGGGATTTTTATGGATGACAATGCGCCATGTCACCGGGCCACAACTGTTCGCAATTGGTTTGAAGAAAATTCTGGACAATTCCAACGAATGATTTGGCCACCTAGATCGCTCGACATGAATCCCATTGAGCATTTATGGGACACCATCGAGAGGTCTGTTCGTGCCCAAAATCCTGCCCCATCAACGCTTTCACAATTATGGACGTCTATCGAGACAGCATGGCTCAATATTCCTGCAGAAGACTTCCAACGACTTGTTGAGTCCATGCCACGTCGAGTTGTTGCACTTCGCCGGGCAAAAGGAGGGCCGACACGATATTAAGAGGTATCCCATGACTTTTGTCACTTCAGTGTATAATTTTTGTGCACAAAAAATGTATACCAGATCTAAATATATTTTTAATCTCATTATTAAGAGAAATGAAATGTTCTTTTTACACTACTTCAAAAAGGAAGCAATTATTAATTCATACTGTTTTCTTTATCTTTTTTCTTTTTTTTCCTGTGTTCTCACTTAGTGAAACTATTTTGAGAACTTTTAATAACGGATAGGAGATAGTATAACTTAACTCTCTTATGTGTAAGAAACTGTAAATATCATGAGATTTTATTTTTTAACTGATTAGATGTGAAAATCATTGTTGAAAAAAATTTGGTTGCCATAAAACTGATATTAATAGCAATTAAAATGAAAAATTTAAAAAAAGGCTTCTTTGAAGAAAACATGAACTCCATTGATTATTATTTTTATGGTATTTTTATCTTCATCATGCAAAACTAAAAGGCCAAGTGCCAATAATAGATAATGGGGAAAAGAGAAATAATTTTCTGTATAATGAGCAATTTGTACTGTTGTGAAATATCAATTATGCTTGGGAAACCGATAATATTTATATGATTTTAGTTAAATTGTCAAACAAAAAAAAATAATAATTGTATTCTTTGACCACCATTGATGCGACTTTCAAACTTAATTTTGAAAGTCGGCGCAAAAAAAAAACGATAATTAAAACCCTAAGTAACCATAGTTCAACTACAATTCAAAATTGTATTATTTTGAATGGACTCAGGCTATTCAACGGTATTCGTATACATCACGGGACGCGGGAGCGTCCCGCCTCGCCAAGAAAACTAAATACAAGCCGCCAAGAAATTTTCGTCGCAAAGAAAAATGTAAAAGAGCGACAAGGACTGTTTACGCGAGTAACCAAACCGGGGTTTTCACCCCTCTGTATCTCAGCCCCATAAAGATCCCTAGAGTTGATTTTTGGTATACTCAATCTCCAGCGGCCCCTGACGGCACATACTAAAGCAAAACATCCAGGACTCTCAGGGGGACAGGTGATAAATGTTATAAAATTGCTATTTTTCCACTTTTTAAAAATTGTTTGACAGGGCTACAGACTAAACGGTAACTCGGATTGAGCTCTGCTTTTGCACCCACATTTATTTTGTCCCAAAGCTCGGCATAGGGGGTTTTTCAACCCCCACCCCCTCCCCCCTCGTTTTTATTTTCCGTATTTTTTCTCCCCGGGGGTCTTTAGTGTTGCTTTTTGGTATGAATATTCTCGATGAGACATTGAGGACGTTTTCCCAAAATTTAGCCCCCGGGGTCATCGTACCCCGGAGTTATTAATGCTTAAAATTGGTCCGATTTCTATCTACTAGCTCTGTTCAACATCTGAGCATTTATGTTTTCATTGTTGGGCCACGAGGAAAGAAAACTCAATGATTTTTAATTTCATCTGTTGCCAGTTTCTATTTGTTAACAAATAAAATATTTAAGAATGAAGGCTTTCACGGCCGGAGTAAATACTAGTTAAGGATTCCGGGCTGTTGTGCCGTGGTCTAAATGGCTTTAATCCATACGTTTCGATCGCAACTGCGGCGTTCATCTTCAGTGGGTGTCGTTGATTAATTTGGCGACTGATGCGAAATTTCGAACTGCTGCAAGATTTTAAATTGAAAACGCAGCGCCCTCTACCTTCCGGCTCGAGATTGACAGATGACTGGATGCCAAAGCTTGTTAACTTTTACTTCTTCCTCCTTCTTGTTAAAATTATTTGGGTGTTTGAAAATTTCAATGGCCTCTCTATTCAATCTGGGGAAATAATTTGAAGTCCGTGAAATTATTTTGGCCTCTTTGAATTTTATATCATGTATTCCATTACTGAAAGTGTGCTCCGCGATAGCCGACTTTTCAGTCTGACCCAGCCGGCAATTTCTCTGATGCTCTTTGATTCTTGTATTAACGCTCCGTTTTGTCGTCCCGATCAGGGCCGGATTACTAAATAGGCAACGTAGGCAGTTGCCTATGGGTCCCGGGGTTTTAAAAGGGCCCCGAGAAATTCTGAAGATATCCTTTTTAGCCTACTTTCCCGTTAAAAATAAAAGAAAGACGAAAAAAGTATTAAAAGTAGCTTAATGCATCTAAAAAATATCGCCAAGTCCAAAAAATATCGCCAAGTTAAAAAATATCGCCAAGTCAAAAAAAAAATATCGCCAAGTGAAAAAAATAAAAAGGTAAAATGAATATCGAAAAATTAAAAATTTGAAAGTAGGGTATTGAGATGGGGAATTTGTGTGTCGGTCGGTCGGTCGGTCGGTCGGTCGGTCGGTCGGTCGGTCTGTCTGTCCCCCCTAATAACTTTTGATATGAACAGTCCGATTTGGACAAACTTTTTTTTGTTGGAAAGATCTCGGCGAGTACAGCTCATTCCCATATTTGATTTTTTGATTTGAACAATTTTTGGTTCAAATTTGAGCCGTTCAAACAACCGGTCCCGCGATACTAACTTTTTAATGAACAGTCCGATTTGAACAAACTTTTTTTTGTTGGAAAGAACTTTTCAAGGATACTTCATTCCCGTATTTACATTTCCGATTTGAACAATTTTTCGTTCAACATTGAACCGCTCAAGCAAGCTGTCACCCCTAATAACTTTTGAGTAAACAGTCCGAAAAAAAATGACTGACTGTGCAGACGATTTTTTGTTTATTTATTCATTTGTTTTATTGAATTTATTATTATTATTATTATTATTTTTGGCAGACGATTTTTTTTTGTAACAAAAATGTTTCATTCACGAGGGCATTTTATTCTTTATTTATATTTAACAACTGGCAACGGATTAAAAGTGAAATTCGAGACATTTTATCAACGGACGAGTTTTTTTTTCTTTTTTTTTTCTTTCTTTGATAAAATGTGTTTTGATGTACTTTGTACTTTTAATTTTTTTTTGAAAACAATTGAGGAATTTTTCTACGGAAGAACTGTAACAGTTACATTCTTTAAAAGGTGCGACAAAACTTTATTTATTCATTTATTTACTTTTTATGTGTCTATTTCATCTGATGAGAGGGGTATATTTTGCTTTTAGAAATCAGCTTCAAGTGCTAAAAAGGTATGTTTGACATAATTTTTAGTCTTAGATAATCAAGAGAATAATGATCAGATGCTAGAATGCCGATGTCGATGTACGGGAAAGTAGGCTCGTTTAGTTCTTGACAGAACTTCTTGTTCAACTTTAGATGGCACTGAGCTAAACGTTAAGAACATAATTTGATGCAATATGCGAATAGAACTTAAGTAAACGTTCATACTTTTATTCAACTTCTTTCTCATCACCAGCACATACTTTCTGCCAAAAGAGGTGCAAGAGCTAGGCCCGTCATTTAGGGGGGGCAGGGAGGGGTCAATTGCCCCCCCCTGGCTTTGAGAAATCAATGTATTTACATATGAGTGGGCGTGGTTTTTAATGTTTTCCGATGAAATTGCATTGTGTTTGGACCCTTTGCCCTTCCCCCCTGGAAAAACTTGAAATGACGCCCCTGACAAGAGCCCTAAAAGTACCCACAAACTTATTTTATCGCTTGAATAGCATGAACTTCGCCTAAAATATTAAATTTCGTAAGTGCTGGAGCTTTCCTCTATATGCAAATTAAGCCTTGCTCACCATTAACACTATTTATACCTGCAACATAATAACAATTTTAAATGATAAAAATATATTTGCACATCGTATATCAGTTATTTCTCATTTACCAAATCCATGTGGGGACAGGGGGCCCTTCATTTCAAATGCCTATGGGCCTCCAAATCTTTAATCCGGCCCTGGTCCCGATATAAACTAATCCACAGGAACAGGGGATCTTATAAACTCCTGCGGCGGACAACGGATCTCTGGATTGCCGGCTGGGTCAGACTGAAAAGTCGGCTATCGCGGAGCACACTTTCAGTAATGGAATACATGATATAAAATTCAAAGAGGCCAAAATAATTTCACGGACTTCAAATTATTTCCCCAGATTGAATAGAGAGGCCATTGAAATTTTCAAACACCCAAATAATTTTTACAAGAAGGAGGAAGAAGTAAAAGTTAACAAGCTTTGGCATCCAGTCATCTGTCAATCTCGAGCCGGAAGGTAGAGGGCGCTGCGTTTTCAATTTAAAATCTTGCAGCAGTTCGAAATTTTGCATCAGTCGCCAAATGAATCAACGACACCCACTGAAGATGACCGCCGCATTTGCGATCGAAACGTATGGATTAAAGCCATTTAGACCACGGCACAACAGCCCGGAATCCTTAACTAGTAAATAAAATATTTGTAATTGATTTTATTGCATAAGGCTTTTAAAAGGGATCTTCAATTTAGTTCATTTTAATATGAGATCGGCAGTAAGGGTTGGGTTTTTTTTTTTTAACTTTTAATTTAATCGTAGTATTGTTAGCAACTAGCTTTGTTTTGCGTCGGTTAGGGTGGTACATTGTGATTGATTTCAAATTTATCCTAGACTGAAGAAGATCCTTGAACTTTTGCACCAAATGCATGCCGCCAAGAAAACCACATATGTCGGACAGCCAAGAAAAATGTTGAAGGGAAAAAAAACATGCAAAGTAAATTTTGAAGAGAAAAAAAAAAAAAACAGGCAAAGAAATAATATTAATGCAAAAACATGTGATATCTCCCCAAAAACAACAGTGTTGTAAAAAAATCCCCCGCCAAGAAAACCTTAAATACTCAGCCTTAAAAAGTTATGATATCGAGTTTTCCCGCCAAGTTTGTGCCAAACTACAACTAACCTGTACTAACCTGTAGTTCTTTTAAATTGTTTTCAGTCCTGCCAGGCGGGAAGTTTTTACTCATTAAGCAACCACCTCACAAGACAAAGCTTCCCGCCTGGCAAAACTGAAAACAATTTAAAAGAACTATACGTACAGGTTAGTTGTAGTTTGGCACAAACTTGGCGGGAAAACTCGATATCATAACTTTTTAAGGCTGAGTATTTAAGGTTTTCTTGGCGGGGGATTTTTTTACAACACTTGTTTTTGGGGAGATTACAATTATAGCATACTTGTGTAACGTCATAAAGCTTTAGTTCTTAATGTTGAGTATTTTTTTAATATTCACGAAATATGGTTACACCTCGATACTATTTTTTACTTGCTATGGAAAATTTTCAAGAGCAGTTTTAAAGGCGTTTTTTTTTTTTTTTTTTCAAATGTATATTTTTATTTTAATGCGATTCGATAAACAATACTTTTAGCTCCTCATACTACACTGCAAGGTTTCTTGACAAAAACATCGTGACGTCAGCGTGACGTTAGCCTATGAAAAACGAGCTAGATAAAACGACACAGCCTACTTAGTGAATTAGAGGAGATCGATGACTGCTTGTGAGCTCTTATTGGCTCATCCCGTAGTGACGATCAGTGTCAACTTAAATTGCTGTCTAGTATAAAAGATACAAAACAAAGATATAAACAAACACACTTGATAGTGTTTCAACCCTCGAGAGCGTAACATGTAATAGGCCATACGAAAAGCATTGATTTTCTAGGTTCGAGTTGGAAATGGACTCTCTCAGTTGAAAATCGAGTTGGAAATTGTGACCCTCCGATTACGAGTCCAACGCCTTACCGATTGGGCCACCACGGTTCATTTGAACGTGCTCCTCCTAATATCAGCTACTGGTAACTTCTAAATGCAAACTTTATTTCATGAATGTTGAATACAAATAACTTTCAAACTATATATTTCCCTTGTTGCTGAATCATTAGAATCTTAATATTAGCAAAAAAAAAAAAGAATGCTCTCAGGCCGGGAATTTCAAATTTTTTTCAGGGGGGGGGGCGGCAAGGGTTCAAACGCAATGCATTGTCGTCAGAACACAGCAAAACCCACACCCACTTACATGTTAATAATTTCTTAATTCCCGGGCACCGCTGATGGACCATACAGACACATACGTCCCATCAAATGTGCTGTAAATTGGACAAACCTAACTCAAGTCCTCTCGATTCGAACAGGTTGACCATCCGGAAGACGAAAGATGTGTGGGTTTTTTAATTAATTTAAATAACCGAATCATGAGCAACACAATAATTAAATTATAGTTTAAAAAACTAAAAATACGCTTTTAAAATTAATCTCACAAATTAAGGACTATTAAACTGGACGTTACAAAATTACAAATATAAAAGTAATATACTATCATTATTACTAAAGGTTGAAATATATATTTTCATGACATTCTAACTGATTTCCCTCCGATTTTCAAAACGATTGAATATTCGCTAAGTTTACATTCATTTATAATACCTCAACATGTAATATAGTTTAGCCTTTAGTATTAAAAATAGCATTAAATATAGTACTTTTATATTTGTAAAGAACGTGAACTTTATCTTTTATTCAGATTTACATACGTACATACATACAAACAAACAAACCCACATGTGAAGCAAATAAAAGCGTATTAAAAAGTCCTTACCGTCCATCCGCCTCCACTCGTTTCCATGTCGCAGAAAACGTCGATGCTGCCCCGCATTATCCTGTTGCGCGGCCAGATCGGATAGATCCCGGACTGGTTGAATCCGCATCGCAGTATTTCGTCGCAGTCCATCGGCTCTGGGGGGCACTTGCAGTTTTCGCCGCCCCCTAGTAAGGTCATTGAAAGCAACACACGTCATGTGCATAATTCCATTGAGTAAACATAATAATAGAAGCAGTGAGAAGCAAAAGGATGCAAGTGACAAAATTAAAAATTCCGAGATGTATCTAGTGCCAGGGGTGCCCAGTACGACTCCGTTCTTCCCGTTAGGTTTAACATAGGTTTTATTTCTGGAGTTTCAGTTTCGAAAAATAGCCACGGGAGAATCACCAAGACTATCCTCTGCCTAACTTAGAGCAACAGTTTTGAAAAAGTTCCGGTTGACAGCCCCCGAGCCACCCAACCCCTCACATTAGAGAATTTTTACCAAGCGAACAAAATTTTTTGGGGGCTAAAAACTTTAGAATGTTTAATTCTCAGACCTACTTTCACGTATAAAAAATCAGGAAAATCAAAAAATGCCAGTACCAAAATTTCTTTTTTTTTTGTCTGATTTTCAAAATAATGACTCTAAAATGTCTGAAATGCTCTCAGATTTGAAATTCTACACACATGGATAACTATAAAATTGCCCGAAATTTCACTAAAATTAGTTTTTTACTAGCAGAACCCGGCAGACGTTGTTCTGCCTAGATGTATATTTCGTCTCCACATGGTGTTTTGGATGTAAAAATCTTTAAAGCGTTGTTGAAAATAGGCATGAAAGATTTTAAAAATTCTAAATCAAGCAAAGTTATCTTTTTTAAGATTTTAAATTTAAAATCTTGCAGCAGTTCGAAATTTCGCATCAGTCGCCAAATTAATCAACGACACCCACTGAAGATGACCGCCGCAGTTGCGATCGAAACGTATGGATTAAAGCCATTCAGACCACGGCACAACAGCCCGGAATCCTTAACCAATGTTTACACCCGTCGTGAAAGCCTTCATTCTTACAATATCCCAAAACAGTTACGCAAAAATTTGGCGACATTTTAAAAATCGCCAAGCGGTGTGTTCTGAGTTCTTTCAGTTCAGGAAAAAAAAACAAAGGTGAGTATATAAATTGTTTTTCAATATTATTACTGACCCAGGCAACGCCGGGTATTTTTGCTAGTAAATAATAAAAGACAATATTAAAAGTTAATTTTTTGGCGACTTTTTTACAATTTGGCATTTAATTCTATTTCAGTATATTTAATTGTATCATATTGCGATGTTGCAACGTTTTTTCTAAACTGTGTCATTTCGGAAAATGAATTATTTTGTTTTTGAAGTTAGGAAAGAAAACGTTCTTCTTCTTTTAAACGTTGGTAAGATTTCTGTTGGTTTCTGTGAGTAACAAAATTGTTCTTATTTTCTCTTTTGGCTTATTTTTGTGCACCTTCCTGTGGGGTTGCATTCGAATGTCCCCAAGGGGGTGTTTTATCCCTTTTAATGGGTAAATCAGTGTTAATTTCAATGCAGACAAAAGTGATATGAATTGGCGCGACCACTTGGCAATATATCGCCAAGCTTTTGGTCGCCAATTGTTTGACGACATATCGCCAAGTTGGTGACAATTTTGGCAAAAAAAAAAAATCATATATATTTTTTTTATTTGGGTTCAATTTGGCGCTATTGGCGATATTTTGCAAAAAAATCCACTGAATGATGTTAAAATCGGCGATATTTAGGAGATTAATCACTGTAAAACATTTTTTGCATTGTTTCGTGGAAAACTAGGAATGTAAATGCTTGAATTGTTATCTTGCTCGCTCCAAACACTATTTTAGCACTTAAGGCATTTACTAAGAAATTTACACGCAGAAGGAAGTAGTGTAGGGTCCATACCAAATTTTTATATCATACTTTCAAGGAATTACAGTTGAATTATAACTAAAATATATAGGGTATTTTTTCTGCTGTATCATTTTTTTACGAATGAACTTTTAATTTTATACCACGGGCAAAGCCGTGCGGGTACCGCTAGTCCTTGATAAAGCTCATCTAAAATCTAAAACCGTTACAGAACCCACTTTACAATAGTTGTGTGCTGCAATCTGTTAATAATGAATTGAAACAATACCAAAGAAAAACTGAACACTATTATTTGGTTGAAATGCTCATTTTTGGAAAATTCAGACATACTTTTTGTACCGTCCCTAAAAAGGGAAGCTAGGCATTAATGGGTTAAAGATCCGAACACGAACGGTTCGTATTCGTATCCGTATCAGCGCGAGGATCTACATCATTATAGGATCTACATCACCAATCAAAAGGGAAGAAAACGTTCACCTGTTGGTAAGGAATCCCTCAGTCTTTCGAGCACGGCTGCTGCTGTTTCTATGTATGCTTGTGTCCTAGCTGCTTTGGCACCGTTGCACTCAGTTGCAGTGTCTCCGTTTTGGCCCAATGCGCTGGATGATAGATATATCGCGATCCATAAAAGAGTAGGTGCAACCATCCTCGACAGGAACTATTTCACAACACCAGACAAATAAATGAATAAAAACAAACATAATATGTTAACCAGTTTTTTGACTCATTGACAAAACATATAATGATTGGTGTCTACAGGTTCAGGGACTTATGGCGCACACTGGCGCCATTGATTTTTTTTCCGGGGATAGGGTTTTTGGTCTCAGTTAGGGATCTCCATCTTCGGGGGGGGGGGAGTGCTCCGTAGAACTTGAGGAAGATTTGCCATTGTCCTTGGAAAAGATGAGTAAACTTGATGCAACATTGTTTTTCCCAAAAATGAATTTAAAATAAAGGGATACAAAAGATATGTAGGAGGCCAAAACTGATACCTCACTTGGAGGGTATCATTTTTTGGCTTATGAAAATGTGGCAACAGGAGGGAGGAAATAGCAAGAAGTATGACGTCATGCATTTTAGGGAGATGGGGTGAAAAATTTTTTACAACAATCAGGACTGTCGTTGGGAATTTTTTCAAAGCTCAAGATTGAGCTCATAAAATTCCTAAGATAGAAACCTAAGAACAGTAATTCATGTAATTTATTCAATTTTTTTTTAACCGCTACTATTTTGACTGGTCCATTACTGAACTTAACCCTTCACTGCACGATTTTTTATATTTTCATGAAAAAAGTCATATGTTACCTTTTAATAACTCTGAGTTCAGGAAAAATGAAGAAAAAAATTTATCTTAAAAATGTGCACCAAAAATGATGTTTTAATTGTTTGTTCTACATATGGCACAAAGCACATAGCATATGCTTTGTATACCGATAAGTGTAATAATCTACAATGTGTTTTGTGCCATAAGTGGTACAAACAAATTTGCCACTAAGTGTATTAAAACATTTTTAGAACAAAGGAAAAAATGACTAAACACACTTCTAACGGAAATGCAGACACTCTTTTTTTCAAAAGCAAAAACTGTAATACCTAGACTAGTACAACTAACTAGTGCATAAACATCACACTAAACTGTTATAGCAATGTTCCAGAAGGGGCGTAAAACTCAGTTTAACTTCATTTAAAAAGTCATTGGAATATATGAGGGTTTATTTGGTTTGTGCCAGATCTGGCACACCGTGCAGTGAAGGGTTAAAATTGATGTGTAAAAAAAGTCGATAATAAATAATGTAAATTGATCCCCCAATAATTATCCCTTCGACGAAATTAATTTTAAAAAGGTGTATATACTAAAAAATAGTCTTGATATTATATAACAGGTAGTACAAAACAGATAGACTGGAAAAATGTACAACATAAAGATGACTATCTTTTTCTTCATTTCCCAACACAACCTTTTAAAATAGTTACAGCAAGTGCATGAAAGCAGCTTCAATCCAAAAAATTGTATTTTAATGAAAATATTGTGTAAAGTATTCAATGAATGAATCTTTTGCATCAACAAAGACCAAATCCCAAGAATTTCACACAAAATCCCAAGAATGCAAGACAACAAATCATCATCTACGGACCAACAGACATCATCTACGGACAGATCCCTAATTGATTATAAGTCATTTTCTTTCCAGTTTGAGTTAAGATCAATATTACAAACCCATTCATGTCCAAGGAAGTGCCTGGCAATGAATAAGACAGCAATACATAATTATCCACATTTAGCTGCTATGAATTTTTAAAAAGCAGCTTTTCATTTTTTAACTCATTAATGCCTAGCGTCCCTTTTTAGGAACAGTCCAATTAGTATCTGAATTTTCAAAAATGAACATTTCAACTAAATAATTCCGTTCAGTTATCACTTTGGTACTGTTTCAATTCATTATTAACAGATTACAGCACTTAACCATTTCAAAGTGTGCTCTGTAGCCGTTTTATTATGATCTTTATCAAGAATAACATCACAATCTCAGGAACAAAAAGCCAAGTTTTTAAAATGACTCCCAGCTTCCCAGTTTATGTTAATTGCTGCTTTTATTTCTTGTTATAAAATGTCTTTTAAAATATTATATCGTAGGCACAAAAAAATTTTGGTAAAAAAAGTATGTCCCCTCTGGTGCCTAGAGTCCCTTTTTAGGGAGTGTTTTTCTTTTTTTTAATATTTCTTTTTTACATGATATTTTCCCTGTCCATTAAACACTATTTGTAACCAGTATGCAAAATATCTTTGGAGAAAAAATGTCAGGCATTAATGGGTTAATGAACCAATTTAAAAAAAGAGCGCAATGAACTTACCATGGCAGCGTCTGTCCTGGTAACAATAACCATAAAGAAGTCCGATGCGAATGAATTTCTGTTTGTACCACAACCCGATTTGGCCTCTTGACAATTCGGTAGAAATGACGCAACCTCCGATACATTAGTTCCTCTTCCTACAGTCTCCCCATTTATGGGCAAGCGCTGGGATAGGGCAGTCAACAGTTCTTCTCATTACTCTTCTTCGCGATTTAGTTCCTTGTCCATGAGAATAAAATAAATCTCCTTTCCGGCAGATATGGCTGTTGCGTCTCGCCGAATAACAAGAAAACGGACAGAAACTCGTAAGTCATAGGCGGTTCGTGCAGGGGAGCAACTGCCCCCTCACATCTAAAAGTAAAGTGGCCTTGTAAAAAGTAAAGTGGCCCTTCTACCTTTTCAAGGTTAAAAAGTAATGATCGAGTAAAAAATGTTTGTTTACTTAGTAGATTGATTGATTTCACCAGAACAAAAGCTAAAAAATTCCAAAAATGGTTTTTTTTTTAAATGTTATTTCATAATCTAATGCTCTAATCTATTTCATTCTTGAATGAATGAAAATCAACTAGTATGGTAGATGTTTTTGGCCATATATTTCTCATATTTAGAGGTCATTTAAACAGTCAAGTTAAAATTCAATAATATGGCGAAAAAAAAACTTTAGACATACTGCTTTCTACCTCCCCCCCCCCCCCCCGCCATTTCTTTGAACCCACAACATTTACCTTGACCCCCCACTTTTTTGATGCACTTACCGCCTATGTCGTAAATGGTTGAACAGAAGAAAAAATGATTAATCAGGGGCAGGGGGTTGATAGGGGACGATACGAACTGTCTGTGTAAATTAATAAAAATCGGTAGCAAAAGCCATTTATTTCTCAGAAATTGTTTGTCATTAAATTGCCATTTAAATGCTCCAGAAATTATTTGTCAAGGTTTTAAATGACAAGAAAATGACTTTGTTTCATGAATTCAGCTGCATAACAAAAAATACATTCTTATAACTAGGCCGGTCATTTGGGATAGGGCCGGCAGGGGGCATTTGTTAGCACCCTTTCTGAGTGTAGCCAAGCATATGCAATAACAAAAATTACTATGTGACTTTTTGTGTGTTTGTGCGCAAAAAAAAAAAAAAAAAAAAAAAAATGCTACACCACTTTCTTCAGTTGTACAACTGAACAAGTGATCTCAACTAATCTGTCGGGAAACAGAACAATGGGTGGAATTCAGGTGAAACACTGCATCTGCAAAAGTACGTTGCACACGCAAATATTTGTGTGTATTTGCGCAAAAGCGCAGAATTGGCGCTTTTGCTGTCAAACATAGCTGTCATTATTCATTCTTCTACCGAGTGTGAATTACGAAGTGTTTTGCGAATTACTGCATTCTTATTGTGAAATTTTCCTTACAAGCAAAACTTCTTTCAACAACCTTGACGGATCTTGATATCGTATTGACGGCGTCAAGAATGCGTATTTAATCTTGCATAAAGATTGTTGTTACAAGATTGTTATAAAAATCCTTATTCAATCTTGCATACATCTTGACATATCAATATTGATTTCGTCTTGCAATATCAAGATTGCATAAATCTTGTCAGCGTCAAGATTGAAAAGAATATTCTTAATATCTCATTGTCGCCGTCAAGATCATCAGAGCGCACAATAGGAGAGAGGTGCTCGCGCGGAGTTTTACACCCAGCATTCCTGCACATCTTGCATACAGATTGTCATGACAAGAAAATATCAAGATCTTGACATTTGTCATGACAATCTTTATGCAAGATTACAAAAACAACATATCTCTTGTTAGTTTCTTGATATTAGGTTGCATGCTCCTTGTCAGACACTCTTGTGGCAAGACTATGACAATCGAAAATCAGTGACATAACAATTTTGAGTCAAGATTAATGCAAGGTTGCCTTCTTGACATGTCAATCTTGAGGCAAGAAGTTTTGCTTGCTTGCTGCATGGGCCCTCTGCAGGGGTGATGAGCAGGTCCAGGCTCGTGGATCACCGAGTCGAGCGCACCGAGATAGAATAAAAAAGGCATACACCAAGAAAAGTTTTCTGTTTATTGCTATAAAAGTGTTGCACAAAAATTTCTTTCACTGAAATTTTAGACAAAATCATTATTGAGAGCATATTGATGAGGATACAGACAGCATATGGGATTTGAAACCTCTGTCTTACATTCATTACAAGTACAGCTTACAGGATAATCATATTTATATCACTTGGAAACAATTTAGAGAGCCGACTATAACACAGAATATTTTTAAAAATTCGTAATGAATAATGAGAAGCTTTGCTCTCAACGCTAAAATAAAAACAGGCAACAGAGAACTTAACTACAGATAAATGATAAATTTTGGCCTATAGCATACTCCTTATAATCAACATATTGAATGACATAATATGTACTGAACTCAGCTTTGCTTTACATGATAAAAATTGAAACACATGGTTTTTTTTAATTCATTTTTGAACTTTAAAACTAGAAAAGAAGAAACAATTTAAAGCTATAGTTGCGTTAAGGCCCTTCATTTAGGTGGGGTCCACTGCCCTCCCCCCTCCCCGATTTTAAGAAATCAACGCACTTACATGATATAAGTGGGCATGGTTTAAGCTACACTATAAAAAATGAATGTTGCTTTCACAGTATAATACAGCTAATTTTATAGTAATAAACTAAAAATTGTTGATTTTACAGTAATAAACTGCAAAATTACTAACTTCACAGTACTGAACTGTAAAATTGCTAGTTTTGGTTTATTACCGTGCATTTTAGTTTTAAACTGAAACTTCTGCTGCCAGTAGCATACTGCTGTTTTACAGTATAATATAGCTAAATCTTACGGCAATAAACTGTAAAATTGCTAGTTTTACAGTTTATTACTGTGCATTTTATAGTTTTTAATTGGAACCTCGGCTGCCAGTATTATTCTGTAAAACAGCTCCTTTTTTGCAGTGTATTTTTGGGGATAATTTCCATCGGATCCACCTTTTGCTCCCCCCCCCCCCGGGAGAAAAGTTCGCAATAACGGGCCTGGTTGCAGTTGAGCTTTTAAAGTGAAAGAGTTAGGGCGTGGCTCCACATCAGCAGAAAATCGACCAAAACCGAAAATCCGGGAACTCTAAATTGAAGGGCTGGGGAGGCATTTTGTCATTGCTCAAAATTCTTTTAAAAATAGCAATTTGTCATTGCTCAAAAAATATTACAACCGTTTTAAAATGAAATTTAGAGCTGTCACAATCAGGGGTGCACACAGGGGGGATTATGGCGCAAGTTGCGACACAAACGACATTTTGGGGGGGATTTTTTAAACTAATTTATTTATTTATTTAAATTATTTATTAATTATTTTTTTTAATTCAAATTATTCACTTTTTTTTAATTTAAATTATTTCTTTATTTTGTGTGTGTGTGCACGCTTGGAATGTCTTGAAGGGGAAAAAAGTGATTCTTTTCTATGCATAATTTGTACTTTCAAAAAATTAAGAATATGTTTAAAAAATAATAGTTATAATTTAAAAAAAATAAATAAATAATATTAAAAAAAATAAAGAAACAATATTTAAGAAAATAAAATAAAAAAAGAGGGGTAAATATAAAAATAAAAGGTTGTGAAAACTTTTTTTTTTTGGGGGGGGGGGAGGATATACGCCATTGAGCTTGGGTGACGGATGGGCACCCCTGGTCACAATTGAACGGCTTGGGAGATGAAGGGGTTATGCGACAAAACAGGAATTGCGAGTAGTCAAAGTTCAAGTTCTTACTGTTGCAGTTTTTCTGTTTCTGGTTTTGTCGTCAGTGTGCGCATGAAAGTTGTCTATTGACGTCTGCTTTTTGATGTACCAAGTTTTATTTGCTTAAACCTGTATCCATTGCTTACCATTGTACAGTGTTCATTTCTAAAAATGTAATTTAGCCTCTTCATCCTCCAAGCCCTTCAGTTAAAAGGAAATGGAAAATACCGGATTTTCGGTTTCTGCCTTCCGTTTCCTGCTGATGTGGAGCCAGGCTCTTATGTTTTTTAAAAGAAAAAAACAAAACAAAAAAAAAAAAAAAAAAAAAAACAAAGTCTTGCAGAGTTAGATGTTGATCTCTCCCGATTTTAGAAATATGCAGCCTTGATAGCAACTCGTGATAACATGAGGTCCCAAGGTACGGGCTAAACCAGGGCCATATTCAAGGAGTGGGTTTATAGGGTTCAAACCCCCTTCAAAATTTTTCAAAACTATCCTGAAATATATTTTTTAATGCCCTTTCCCTGAAAAATATTATTACTACTATTTTATTTTTAATTTTCTTATTTACTTTTCAATTTCATTTGAAAAATGAAATTATCATTATTGAATAATAGTACAAATTAATTGATTATTTTTATTGTAGTTTTTGAAAACATAATTTCATACACAAAAATACACCTTTTTAACTGGGGCGAAGATGCTTATGTACACATCAGAATTTTTATCTTCATTGGAAAGATATATTATTATTTTCTTTTTCATGTTAATATCCATTAAGCATCTACTGTAACAAAAAGCAATAGAATATAGAACATGAAATCAAATTTTACTTAACCATATAGATTTCATAAGAAATGAGTTGGTAAAACCCTCCCCGAAATAATAGTCTGGTTACGCTAAACCATTCGAGTCATTGAAAGTTCAAGTTATGGGAAATTCCCAGTGTTTTCAATAGTTTGGCACCCAATAAAAACTTTAAGATAAAAGAATATTCGAGTCATAAGGGCTTCGACTTATGGCGAAATGAGTGTATCTATTGATTTGTATGCACATGCTTTTTTCTTCCTTTTTCCTGTTACATGTATGGAACACCTTTGCACTGTCTTTGAAAAGGTTAAAATCAGGGGCTTAAATGATCATAAGAATGATAATATGAATGTAAAAAGGAACAAGCAGGGTATTGAATGAACACCTCATAATTTATTGGGGAAAAAAAAGTTTTAAAAACATTTTTCTTAGATGAACTGGCAGAAGTCACTTCCCTCCACATATTTCTAAAAAGAAAATCGCTAGAAAATGCTCTGTTTGTCTTTTGTCTAGGGTATTCATTCACTGGGTTGAGACACTTTTTTCCATTTCACCCCCCCCCCCCTCCAAAAAAGAAACCCCCGATACAGAATCAAAATAATTCTCGCATTTTTTACAAATAATTACACACATCACATCTGAAATGTTTTTACTGTTATGTGGCAAATACTACAACTTGTAACGATGTTTTTGAAAAGGAAATTTTACTTGAGTGTTCATTCACTGGTAGGTCAACCCTATGAAAATTAAACAAAAAAAACATGGTTGGATATTAATACACCTTAAGAGCTGAGCCAATACTTTATAAAAACTTTACAGTGCATTTTATTTTGTAATTTTAAGACTGCTTTATTATATCAATTATACAACATTCTATTAAAAATTTTCACTGTAAGAGTAGGCGTAGGCAGGGGTGCTCTGAACTAAAATTTTTGGGAATGGGAAAATTATCAATTTGCCGATTGAAGTTTCAATTTTACCGAATGATAAAATACAATCATGCACACATGTCGTACATGCATAACATTTAGTAAGAAAAACAGGCATCTTTTAAAAAATAATTCTAAAAACTAAAAAGAGCAAATAATCTCAATGTTGCACTATGGTCTTCAAATTGCCGAATCGTCAGCTAAATGTGCCGAATACGGAAATTATTGGGAGGTCACAATGCCCTCCCATCGGGGCGTTTCCGGATGTAGGCACCGAAATATATCGACTAAAAAAATAAAGGACAGCCGGAAGTCATTTTCATAAAAAACATGAGCAGTTCAGTACATATAGATGGTAATAGATGAAACAGCAAAACGGATCAGAACAAACTCAGCAAAACACATCCTCGCATTGCCGAGAGTTCAAATTTATTATTGTCTTTAAACCTATCCAGCATAAGATCCCTCTAATCTTCTTCTTCCATCATCTGTTGTATGAGTTTTTTCCTCTCCTCTGCTTGCCGCAGTTTCATGAGCACGATGCTTTCGTAGTCCCTCGTCGTCAGGGTACTGTCCTTGCTGTGTTCCGGTACGGGGCCCTTTGCTAAGGAAGAGTCATTAAGGTGACCGGTACCGGGAGGATTTTCGGGCTGTCCGGCGACCCACGATAAAGATAAGGGGTTCTGTTTATGGCCTTTCTCCAGTTCAAATGCAGCATGCTGTCAAAAAAGAGAAAATCAACTTTTATTCAGGGGTGCCCACAGGGGGGGGGGGGGGGGGGATTATGGCGCAAGTTGCGCCATCAAAATTTTTGGGGGGGATTTTTTTAAACTAATTTATTTATTTATTTAAATTTTTATTAATTTATTTTTTTAATTAAATTATTTACTGATTTTTTTAAACGTAAATTATTCATTTTTTTTTTTTAATTTAAGTTATTTCTTTATTATGATTTATTTATTTATTTTGTGTGTGTTTGTGTGTTTGGAATGTCTGGAAGGGAAAAAAAGCGATTCTACTCTGAGCATAATTAGTACTTTAAAAAAGTTAAAATTATATATGTATAAAAAACAATAGTTTTACTTTTAAAAAATAAATAAAATATTTTAAAAAGTAATAAAATAAAAAAGAGGGATAAAAATCACAAAAGGGTTGTGAAAAATTTTGGGGGAGAATTTGCGCCATTGAGCTTTGGGGGGTGGGCACCCCTGCTTTTATTCCTTTCCAGCAAGCAAAACTTCTTGCCTCAAGATTGACGTGTCAAGAAGGCAATCTTGTATCAATCTTGCCACAAGATTGTTATGTTACTGATTTTCGATCGTCAGAGTCCCACCACAAGATTGTCTGACAAGGAGCATGCAACCTAATATCAAAAAAATAACAAGATAGGTTGGTTTTTGTAATCTTGCATAAAGATTGTCAGGACAGGAAAATGTCAAGATCTTGACATTTTCTTGTCATAACAATCCTTATACAAGATGAGATTGCGTTTGTGATCTTGTATGAAGATTGTCATGACAAGAAAATGTCAACATCTTGATATTTTCTTGTCATGACAATCTGTATGCAAGATGTGCAGGAATGCTGGGTGTAAAACTTCGCGCATGCGCCTCTCTTCTATTGTGTGTGCTAATGATCTTGACGGCGACAATGAGATATCAAGAACATTCTTTTCAATCTTAACGCTGACAATATTTATGCAATCTTAATATTGCAAGACAAAATCAATATTGATATGTCAAGATGTATGAAATATTGCATACATTTGGTCTCAACAATCTTTATGCAGTATTAAATACGCAATATTGATGCTGTCAAGGCAATATCAAGATCTCTGCGAAATATTAAAATGCAAGATGAAATGTAATATCAAGATCTGACAAGATTGCTGCAAGAAGTTTTGTTTGTAGGATTTCTATGAAAGTCAAATCACATTTTTTGCAACCCAGATTGACACGAAGAAACGACACAGAACTTTTCGAGGAGTAATGAAAAAAACTCAGAGATATCTTGAACATTTTAACGTCTCTACAAGCATATTTCAAGCATTAAAAATCGTAAATAAGGCTCAAAAAGTTATACTTTCATCCTTAGCATTTTAAACAAAATTTCTTCATCTTGAAAATTGAAAAAAAAAAAAGGCATTTACAAAGTATTACACTGAAATGTTTTATTATTTTGTTATATACGAAGTATCAAAATTTTGAAACATTAAAATTAAAAATACAGTAAGCACATGTCCTTTTTCCCTCTTATCTTCTATTTATCATTAGAAATATAAAACTGATAACTTGTGGCCTTCACTTTTTCACTCGTCCAAAATGAATTTCTCACCTCTGAAAAATGTCACAGAGTACTTTCAGGCATAGAAAAAAAATCCTAGTAATATCTCTGAAAAAAATTACGACTAAACAGGCAAGGATTGATTTGAATAAAATTTTTAAGGTATATGTGGGTCTGTATAGGCAACTTTTATCAACTTAGAATTTAAAAAAAAAAGGCATCTTTGATACACATTAATGCACGTTAGGGTGGAATGAAAAAGACTTTTTTTATTATGATGATTGGTAGTGCAAAATAGGTGCCATTGACAGAGCAAAGTGCGCATAAAAAATTTGAAATTTTTTAGCCAATTTCTAGATCTGCCGCAATTGTGTTGAAGTTTGGAAAAAAAATGCTTTTTTGAGATTTTTAGCAAATTATTAAATTTTTTTATTTTTTTACTTTTGAAAATGGATAAGGCGGAAAAAGTGCAGTTGGGGGCATAAAATTCTCATTAAACTTTTGAGGTCAGTGACGTAATTTCTTCCTCTTCAACGAATGCATAGAAATTTTGGCAATTTCCTGTTTTTTCTATGTTTTTAATAAATTTTATCGAAATGTTAAAATGCTGTTCTGGACGTATTAATCTTAAATAGTTGCATTTTTTGTCACATATTATCTATTTTCAGATGTTTGGTGCTGATAAATTAACTACTTATCTTTATAACACCTGATAATAAGATAAACTACTGGACCTAAGCTGATGAGATACAAAGACCTACTTATGCTACCATTCTACGCTACTTCTGTCACTTAACATACGCAAAAAGAACGAAAACCACGAAAAAATATGCTACTAAATATGGTTCGCCCATATGATTCGCCTAGTGAAATGACCAGCAGCGTAAAGGGTTTAGACAAATAAATAATATGGCCATCCTGAGAATTTCTAACAATGCAACCTCATTAATGGTAACCGAAGAAAGCCAAGATATCAAAACATTGTTATGAAAATTAATTGGAAAAAATTGCAGCAATTCAAAATATAATAACAAAAAGAAGAAGAAGAAAGAAATTCAAGAGTTTAAGGTTCAGATATAAAAATTTAGAGTTAGGGATCGCTACGATGTATTTGATTGGGTTATCAACCGATGTCAGTAAACCTCCAATACAAAGTCTTTTGTCACAGAACTAAATTTAGTATCCCAAACTTTTATAGATACTACAGTCTCCTTTAGATGTCCTACGTCGAAAAGGAGGGATCTTTTAGATGTTCTACGTCGAGCTAAGAATTGAAATACTTTTAAAATAGTGACAGAAGAGAAAAATGGATAGACTCTTCCCTAATGTCAATTGGTTACAGCAAACCCATAACAGGAGCAAAAATACTGAAATGCAGAAATTCAACGAGAAAAATATTTTTGTTGCTCAAAACAGTGTACATAAAATACTTGGGAATTTTCTGTACATTCACCCTATCTTCGGTGAGTTCTTGGCTGTTTTTCCTTCGATTTTGAACGCAAAGCTAGCAGAGTTGCAAATTTTTTAATAGCATATTTCAAATTTTAAAATTTATAAACAATTAGTAGTCAATTTATCTGCACCAAATATGTAAAAAGTGCATCATATGTGAGAAACAATGCAATTATTTAAGATGAATACGGTAAAAACAGCATTTTCACATGTCAACAAAATTTATTAAAAACATAGAAAAAAAACTGGAAATTGACAGATCTTTTAAGCATTTGTGGAAAAGGAAGGAATTATACCACAGAACTCAAATTTTTTATGGAAATTCTACATAATACAGTAAATTTTTAAATGGCACCTTTACCGCATCACCCATCGTCAAAACATAAAAAAAAGTTCCTAATGCACGTGTTATATCACTTGAACTAGAAATGAGTATAATTATCAGTATTACTTTTCATGCAAGCACACAGTAATGACTATGCAAATTCAATTCAACTATGTAAAAACACTTTTAAAATTCAGCAACACAGCTGTAATAAAATAAGCACTTCGTGCTAGGAGTAATGGCTTTCCATAAATTTCAGGGATAAGAAAAATTTACTGATTGCACTTTCCAGACAAATGAAACTGTCTACGAACAAACGTGTACTGTACATGTCAGGACCATAACCATATTATTGTTTCGGGGAGGGCTTCACTAGGGATGCACCGATAAGCAAATTGGCCGATTACCGATTAATCGGCAGTTGACAATCGGCCGATTAATCGGTCAAGCCTATTAATGATTTAAATGGTTGTTTTCAGTAGGGGAGAGCGGGGCTAAAAGTTCCGCGGGTAAGTTGTTCCCTTTGAAATAGCTCAGCTAAGAAAAAATATATATGTATTTTGTAAATACGTCGTGAAATAGAATGTTATAGCGCACAAATGGCGGCCATTTTAGCCAGCCCAGTGGCGTCCAGTGTATCAAAAGCCGAGCACGTGCATTACTGATTTACGAAATTAAATATTTTTTTTTTGGTGGTTTTGGTCTTTCGCCCGAAATTTAATAGTTAATGTTTATTTTTTTTTGGTTTTTTTACATGAAGATAGATCGTGCATTCTTATATCCTACGCTGAAACTATTTATGTTTCGTTATCTAACCTATAATTTAATGTTTTAAAGACATGTGCTTTTGGGGCTAGTTGTTCCCTTTTTTGGGGGCAAGTTGTTCCGCGGAACAACTTGCCCCAGAAAAATCAGCAACTATTCCGAAGGAACGTCTTGCCCTACTCATCTGAACCAGTGATGCAGTAACTTAATACACATATAAATAAATATTATATGTTACTGTGAAGATCGAAAGTGGGATTTCACCAAACATAAATCCAGAAATATCTAGTCTATCCAATAGATATATATTAGATATAAAATTTTCGAAGAGCGAACTATGTAAGATATCGAAAGATATTTCATACTTTGATATGAAAGTCATATTTTCGGAGGATCGTATTAGAAATTCTAGATAACTCCCTGTTATAATTGAAGACTGAACCAATTATCTTAGCTTATTAGCTGTTGAAGCTGTTAGTTATTATATGTAATTTTAATATGTTGCACTGTATTAACTGTATTTTACCATATTAATGCGTTATAATTTACTCTTTACTAGATGCGTTGTCCGGCTTTGCACGGTCTACCTTGAGAATAAAACTTTTGTCAAGCAATGCGTGTCTATAAGTCCCGATTGCATTATTAAAATCGATAGTTTGCCGGCATCCGGTGCAAAAAAGAAATCAATCGCCAAAAAAAGTTTTAAATCCTGTCATAACAGGAAACGCCTGAAAGCAAAGGTCTCATTAGAAAGATCGAAGAAAATAGGTTCTAAAGGGAATTTTCTCGCGCAGCTTTGGAAATTACTAACGGCTTCATCCGGCAAAAAGATACAGGGTTTTTTTAAGTTAGTAAAAATCAGTTTCAAATTGGATTTACAGAAATTGTCTGTTCTAATTAGTGTGAAAAAAAAATGAATGGTAAAAAAAAAAGTTGAATAAAAATCGAATGCCATTTTTTTTCTTGAGCATAAACTAATTTTCTAAATATGGCCGATTTTAACAGCATTCAATTGATTTTTCGCAAAATATCGCCAATAGCGCAAAAATTGAACCAAAATTCAAGAAATCATTTTCTTCGGCAAATTTGTCGCCAACTTGGCGAGCTGTCAGTAAGTTGGCGTCAAACACTTGGCGACCAAAAGCTTGGCGATATATCGTCAAGTGATTGCGCCAATTCATATCACTTATGTTTCCTTTCAAATTAACATTGATTTACCCCAAAGAAGGGGGTAAGCCCCCCCCCCCCGGGAACATTCGAATGCAACCACAAGGGGAGGTACACAACTAGGCCTCCCTCAAAGCCAACATATGAAATTAGAATTTTCTACGGTATACAGTTTTTGAGTTACGCGACATACCTACATACGCACATGCATACATACGTACATACAGTCATATTGCCGTACATAAACACAAATTATGTTTTTAATGAGTTATTCATCTCGCAACGTGGTTAAATAAGAAATCAGCATCATTATTCATCGTCTTGTTAATATCGGAACAATTTGCCCCACCAACGGAACAACTTGCCCCAAGACGGGGTTAGTTGTTCCTTTTCGTCTTTACTTACTATAAATACAATTATTAAAAACTCTTTTAAAATACAACTCAAAAAACAGTCTGTATATCAAAGGGACATATAATACTAAGTTTTAACCTCGGAATATTAATTCTAGAACCAAGTTTTCAAAACGAATTTTGAGCTTGATCAAAAAACGGAACTTTTAGCCCCGCTCTCCCCTACTACCAATTTCACCGTTAGTTTTTTCTTCGTTTTTTTTTTACAATTCTAACTTTTGAAATAGTTCCTAATTTTTTCTTCCATTTTCCTAATTTTCCCAAAATAATTTCAAAATTTTATCAAATTTCTCTGAACTAATTTTCATATTATTGTCAATAATATTGCATTAACACATTGCTAATTATGTAAACTAGACACGAAAATTTAAAAAAAAAAAAGGATCTTGTCTGTGTGGCGAGCAATCCAATTTTGAAGTTCTTTCAGTTTCAATTATTAGTAGCTATCTAATTCAAGACTTTTATTCTTTGTGAAAATTGAAGATTATCTAAAAGCAAGGAGAAAAGTATCGACGCATGAAAAATGTTGCTACATTAACTATGTGTATTTTTATTCAAAATAGGAGAATTAATGTATTAAAAACTTTACATCAACGGTGAGAATTATTATTACAGTTAATAAAATTATTCATCACAATTTCTTAGTAAAGGTTTACTTTAAAAAATAATGTTTAAAAAAAAATTTTCCGCCGATTAATCGGCCCGATCTTGCCAATTATTAATAATCGGCAAAGTGGCCGATTAATCGGTGCATGCCTAGGCTTCACCAACACATTTTTCGTGAAAGCTATATGATAAATAAAATGTGATTTCATGTTCTATATTCTTTTGATTCTTTTTGTTACAGTATGTGCTTAAGGGGCTTTAACAAGAAAAAGAAAATAATAACATATCTTTCCAATGAAAGAAAAATTTCTGATGCCTGCAAAGCAGCTTTGCCCTAGTTGAAAAGGTGTATTTTTGTGAATGAAATTATGTTCACAAAAGCTACAGATAAATACTGCAGATAAATCAATAATTTGCACACATTCAATTGTGATAATTTTATTTTATCAAATGAAATTGGAAAGTAAAGAAGAAAATTAAAAATAAAATAGAAATAATATTATTTGTAGCAAAAAAGGGCATTAAAAAGCATTTTTTGGAATAGTTTTGCAACTTAAATACGGCCCTGGTACATGTACAAATGGACCACATTCACTTCATTTGAAAAATGCAATGAAGAAAATACTTACTGCAGCGTCTATAGTTGGAAATTCAATTATTGCACGGCCTTTTCTTTTGGAAGACAGCAAACATGTAACATGCCCGTACTGCAAAAGGTTTCAAAAATGATAAGAAATTGTAAAAACGTCATACTGATAGAAGTGAGAATTTTAAAACCTTACTTTTTGAAACAAGTGTTGCAAATTTTCTACGGAATAACCGCCATTCTGTTGATCAGATTTATCACTTTTCCATTTGACCTAAATGAAAACAAAAAGTAAATAAAATAAATAAATTCATGTTTAGATAGAAAAACAAAACAACGTTTAAAAGCACAAATGAAAGATTAAAACTTTAAAAGGCAAATATGTTTTGGAGGCAACGGCCTCCTTCTTCAGTGCCTGGTAAGCAAACGGAATGAGGTAAGGTCTGGGAGAGTTTAAATGAGAGAACAGAAAGAAGATGGACCAATCAGATCGCAGCATGTGCTGAGACAAAATTTGACGTAACAGAATATGTAGATTTCAAGCCATGGATTAAAATGGGAGAGATATGTGGAACAGCAAAACATTCATTACAAAGATTATTTAAGTTTTTGTGAACATAAAAGGCTTCCAGAAAATCTAATTTTTAGAATTTATTAAATTTTCTGGGAGCCTTTTATGTTCACAAAAATTGAACTAATCTTTGTAATGAATATTTTGCATAGCTCTCAAATTTTAATCCATGGGTTCAAATTTACATATTCTGTTACGTCAAATTTTGCCTCAGTACACGCTGAGATTTGATTGGTCCATCTTCTTATTTTTCTCGCATTTAAACTCTCCCAGACCTTGTCTCATTGCATTTGCTTGCCAGGCACTGAAGAAGGAGGCTCATTTCTCCGAAGCATGTTTGCCTTTTAAATGTTGTTTCGTATTTTCATCTTTTTTACGCACAAGCTATTGCTTTTTAAATTCATGTTTATTTGTGGAGATAAAATAAACTATATTTATGCAGGTTTATGGTATGGAAAGGGCAGTTGAAATCAATATTGTGTGAAACAATTGCAAAATTTAAAAATATTTACTTTTTCACTAAAAATTTTAAAATGTAATATTGATTGTGATTCAGTATGATTTAAAGAAGAGACTTAAAGTAACCGAACATTTTTTTAATGCATAAAGAATTTGGCAAGTTATAATAATTAGTCTTTTATGGAAAGTTAAACAAATTTATCTCCAAATAAATAATTAAATAAAACCTCAAATACAAGAGGGGTGGTACTCACCTTCAACCTTGGTAAAACAGCACTTTCTGGTTTCTGTGTAAAATTTTCTCGCTGTTGCGTACCTGCTATCAATAAGATATAAAGTGCTTAAGTATACACAAAAACTGTTTTCTAAACAAAACATTATTTAAAAACTAGCGAGCATTTTAAAGCATTAAAATACTGTTCACAACTGCTCACAGTTGATCTTTACACAGAACTTTAAAACACTGACTCCAATTTGCCTTTGAAAATAATTACTATTTAAATACACATAATGTTATACAGAAAAGGTACAACTAGAATTATCTGAAGAGAGCGGTGGGGCAGATTCCTTTCTGATAAAAGATGAATAATGAATTATGGTTATAAATTTTATTTTACTTTTAAAGAAGAAATAATATCTCAAGCACAAAACAAACCAATCAAATATAAAAGGGATAAACTTCCGTAAATTTATCCTATCAAAATAATAACCAGAAAATAATTGCTTAAAAATGCTTTTTTTTCTTTTGAAGTTTGTCATCTTTATAAATATCTAAGTACTAGCTGAACCTGCATGGCTGTGCTCGCGCTATTAAGGAAAAGAACCATCTATGAGCAAATGTAAATTTTCCTTTCACATCAAAATAAAAAGAAAGAATTCGCTTCAATAATTAAAATGTGCACACAGAATTTTATCCAAGCTCCGAGTAGTAATTAAAAGAATCCTGACACAATGACTGCCAGTCAAAACTCGCTCAAAAAAAAAAAAGGTCATGTAATTTGAATGCACTTTAAAATCATTCAAAACAATTGCTATAAAAAAAAAAAAAACTTTTAAGAAATCTAGTATGTTTGTTTGTATGTTTGTTCCTCATACAAATCCACAGTTTTCGTCAAATTTTTACCAAACTTGGCACAGAGGTTCCTCGATGCACTAGAATTTACATAGGTGGGGTTTTGAAATTATTAAAAAATCCAAAAAGCTCAAAATTCAAATTTTTTGTCTCAAAATGGCCATTTTCTTTCAATTTTGCATAGATAAGAGTTATGGAGATAAGCCTTTAAGCATACAAAGTGATAAACTTTAACTCAGTTAAATACGAGTATTTTCCAACAAAGCTTACGATTAAAAATGAATTATTAATTTAAAGCTCACCTATTTCATTTTAGCATGAAATAAGTTAAAACAATTGTAATTAGCTATGTTGTATTAATAAGCACCCGGGCAAAGCCGGGTATTAAGCTAGTTAAAATAATAAAGAAGAAACAACAAAGAAGAAAAGACTTAGTCATGTCAACACAATAAAACAGTAACGACTTGAATGAAAAGAGAAATTCGAACACTGTACCTCAAATGCTGTTAGAGGTAGAAGTATGGATCCACGATCAAGGTCGAGAAAATCTGGGGTTAAAATATCGCTCTATCTAATAGTGTGAAAAAGAAAACAGTGGAGCACTTAGTTTAATTTTTATTGATGGTTTTAATGAAGAAACTAGTGCCTGAAATCAAGCGAAGTTTTTAAAGAAGTAAGTGTTAAACGAAAATAGCTTGTGCCTTATTTAAGACAGAGAATCAGAACAAATTGCATCGAGCGCAGAAAAATTTGCTGTTTCCAACGACATGTAACATTTATATGTGCAAGTAAATTTAAACCCCAATATTCTGCAATTTATGATGAAAATAGTCTGAATTGGAATAAAAAAAGAACTGCTCATCGATTCTTTTTCGAACAGGTGTCCAAACGCAAATGTGTTCTCTTAAACAAAAGCTTGACAACAATAATTTTTTTTAAAAATTATATTGGTTTTAAAAAAAGAAAAATGTAAATGGAAAGCTTTATTGTCCTGCTTTATTGTTAATTTTAATTATCTGATTTCTCTTTTTTAATTTTAAGAAAGTATTTTTTTTCTTCGTATTCAAATCTATTTAAGCAAGCAAAATATATGATGCGAAACCTTGACAAGGCAAGCATTTCCAAACAAAATCACCGTGATCGGTGAAAACCTACAAACATAACCGGCAAATGCAGTGAGTGATTTTTCACGAGTCTTTCCATAACAAGTATTAAATTTCGTTCTTACCTCTAAACTCTTGAAAAAGTCAGCCATTGACGCATCGGAACGAAGAAATGGTTTTTTGTTTTTCAACCAGTGTATATTAACTGCTTTAATGTACGAGTCGTCCAATAACAGTTTTCTAAAATAACATGTGTACACTTCACACATTTACTAGATAAATATAACTAGAAATATGTTTTTGGAATAGAAATAATAAACATATTAACATTAAGGGTCAGATTAATGTGGCATAATGGTTTAATGAAATTTTTGAGATCTTAATCGACCGATGATGATCTTGATTCAACTAATAACAAAAAAAATAGTACCATTCGTTATTATTATTCATTATTTTCCTCGAACGGAAGTAATATATATATATATATATATATATATATATATATATATATATATATATATATATATATATATGTATGGCTTGCAATTTTCTGCCGAATTTTTTTTTAATTTAATGACATAATAATGATAGTAATTAAGGCTAAACAGCACTTCCTTTTAGTAATACGGTACCGTTATAACCTACGCATAATTCAGCAGTTTTTTTACATAATCAAGCCCTGTTTAGCATTTATAAATATCACAATCAGTAAATTTTAAAAAATTATGCATTCGGTTTAATGGTAGCTCACTTCAAGCAGAGAAATATTTTCTTTTAAAAATTAGAATCTAAAAGAACATAATATATAATAAATCAGGGGGGGGGGGGGGAAAGAAAAAAAAAATTTATTGAAACACTTTAAAATAGTATATTTCTTGTCACTACAACAATACCGTGAAATCCCGAAAGTACCTCCTTTTCAAAACCAAACAGATACATTTCAGGAGGGGGGGGGTGGTATAATCGAGATTTAAGATTAAGTATATTCGGGATTCAAGATAACTTTCTATTCAGACGAACAAGGGGTGGGGGTATATTCGATGGGGGGGGGGGGGCAGGTACTTTCCGGATTTTACGGTTAATATTCATCTACGTTCTAACTGATTTAGAGGAGCAAGAGTTGAAAAATTTTCAGCAACACTCACATGAATGCACAAGGAACAAAGTTATTTACCGAATCTCTCTCTTTCGATTTCTTGTCTCAATAATTCTTTTTCTTGTTCCAGTAGCTTCGAGCCTTCCTTTCTCAACCTTTCAATCTACAAATATCAAATTTAACAAGGTAATTAAAGCAATAAAAATGAAGGAAATAAAAAGCATGAAAATCGATATACCGTAAAATGGGGTGAATCGGAACACTTTTCAGCTTTAATTGTAAAAAAAGTACTTAAAAGATTTATTTTCAATTTGATTTTTTGGGTAAAAACTTCGGTCTTGCTTTGCTTTTGATATTCCAAGCAAAGACCATTCCAAGCAAAACATTTCGAACAGTTATTATTTATATATCTAGGAATTTAGGGGTGTTCCGAATCACCCCGCTGATGGGGTCAATCGGAACACATGATAAAATTTTGATTTTTTTTCAATTTAACCGTTATAGGGCCCACAAACATGAGTAATATTGATGGGGGAGAATAAGAACTGATAGTTACTGTCAAATAAAAGTTCATTTTCTATACCAGTAAAGCTTTATAATTTGTCAGAATTAAAAATAATTTTGAACTTATGAAAAATCAAAATAAATTTCAAGAAATGCTTTTGAATTAAATTACAAAGCTTTAACAATAATTGAAGTCACTCATATCGTCCACAAATATGTACTTGGCCTTAAAACTAGCAGTTGTGGCTTTACTGAAGTTTTTTCATAACATCTTCTGGGATGAACGCTGCCTTTTCTTTAGTTTCTTAAAATCTCTGGGTTTGGGGATTGTCCTGTAAGATTTTCCTACTTATTCATCACTGTCTGTGTGCTGGACTTTTGCTACATAAAGTCTGTATGACTTTCCCCCATGTATTTTAGGTAAAAAGAAGTCTCCTGGAGCAAAAATCTTTTAAATCTGCAACTTTCTGTCATTCTAAGATATAGTTGCTCACGAGAAGAGATAAACAGTAATAAATCCTTGTTCTTCTCTTGACTAGAGAAATTGGGGTTGGAATCTTGATTTTTCAAACAGTTTCCTTTAAATAAGGTTGAACTGGAACAACAGAACCAAGTGTTCTGATACACCCCGCAATTTTTTTTCCTATGTCATTTTTCAGTATTCTTCATTTTTATGACACAATTTTTAAAAAATGTAAATTCTAATGTGGTATTCAGTTGCTCAAATACATGCACAATTGAAACATACCACTCTTAGGTTTAAATTATGAGAAGGTTTGTACTTGCATATGAAGTTTTGCAGTCTATGAAAATGTGATGTTTTCTAGCATTCTACGTGCAGCCCTCCTTATAAGCCAGTAACGTCGCCAGATTGACAAAAGTATTTTTTTCCTACTTCCTATGATCGTACCTTTCTAAAAAAAAAAAAAATTAATGGCGAAAAATACCCAATAGTATATTTATGAAGAATTTCTTTGTACGGTTGGGCAGTTTTGTTCCGATTGACCCCGCTGTTCCTATACACCCCATTTTACGGTATATATATAAATGGATGTATGTTTGTTCCTTATACAAATCCAGTTTTCGTCGGATTTTCATCAAACTTGGCACAGAGGTGGCTTGATGCACTAGAGTTCACATAGGCGGGGTTTTGAAATTTTAAAAAAATTCAAAAAGTTCAAAATTCAAATTTTTTGTCACGAAGGGGCCTTTCTCTTGAATTTTGAATAGAGTAATAGAGATAAGCCTTTAAGCGTACAATTTGATAAAATTTAACACATTCTTATATGAGTTTTTTCCAACAAAGATGACGATTAACAATGAATTAGCAGTTTAAGTCTCGCCACTTTCATTTTACATGAATAAGTTAAAAACAATTATAATTAGTTGTGTGGTATTAATAAGCACAAGGGCAATTCCAGGTAATAAGCTAGTTTTCTAAAAAAGATATGTTATCGATACTTGCTCAGCAAAACAATAAAGAAATTGAAAGTGCAAAGTGACTTGCATGCAAGAGAGTTAGACCAAGTGAATGTTTAAAATTTAAAATGTTTTATGGGTTTCAGTAAATGATCATTTCCAGCACACTGAAACTACTCAAGACGGTGTGAATAAAAAAATTTTTCAAAAAGCAAGAAAACAACATGACTACCGAAATTTTAAGAGAGGCCGAAAACAAAGAACACATTCCTGAATCTGAGAAACTGGAAACATTTTCAGTTCATTCTAGAATTTACAAATTCAACCAGAGCAACAAAGTTCTGGTAAAGCGGTGCAGCATACCACAAGAACCTCAGAATTACCAGATGTTGTTCAGATTACACTGCCATCTTAAACGTGCCATATACACAGTGCAAATATCTCTGTCATATTTTTACTTTTTAAAATCTTCAAAAGACTGGCGAAAAATAATGCTAACTAATAAGTTTCTATTAGTTTGGCATGTGGGTTTGTTTGTTTGTATGTAGGTATGCAACTCTGTATTCGAGATAAATTCACGTTCTTTACAAATGTAAAAGTAATTTATTAACACTAATAGTAATACTGAAGGTTAAACCATATATTACATGATGATGTATTCTGAGAGTTTCAGTTGTTTGTATGTGACTATAAATAAAAGATAAAGTTCACGTTCTTTTGCAAATATAGAAGTAATATACTTAATTCTATTATTAATACAAATGGCTAAACTATGTTACATATTGATGTATTATAAGTGCATGAAAACTTAGCGGATATTCAAGTTTTAGAAATCAGAGGGAAATCAGAGTATCATTGAATATTTCACTGAATTTTTAAAATAAAGAATATTTAAAAAATTTTAAGTTTTTTAAAACTATATTTTAAAATTATTTTCCTGACAAATGCTTTCTTCAACCAAACCAGATGCAACTTTGAGTGGGTGTAGCGAAACAAAAAGCCAACAAGAGTCCTCTATTACTAATAACAAAATACAAGAATTAACAAGAAGTTCTGTCTAGAACTAAACAATCCTACTTTCCTGTACATCGACATCCTCGCATCTCTCTCTTGATTATCTGAGACTGAAAATTATGTCAAACATACCTTTTTAGCACTTACAGCTGATTTCTAAAAGCAAAATATACCCCTCTCATCAGATGAAATAGACACATAAAAAGTAAATAAATGAATAAATAAAGTTTTGTCGCACCTTTTAAAGAATGCAACTGTTACACTTCTTCCGTAGAAAAATTCCTCAATTGTTTTCAAAAAAAAATAATAATAAAAGTACATAGTACATCAAAACACATTTTATCAAAGAAAGCAAAAAAAAAACCTCGTCCGTTGATAACATGTCTCGAATTTCACTTTTAATCCGAAGCCAGTTGTTAAATATAAATAAAGAATAATGATGAAAATGTGAATGAAACATTTTTGTTACAAAAAAAAAATCGTCTGCCAAAAAAAAAAAAATAATAATAATAATACTAATAAATAAAATAAAACAAATGAATAAATAAACAAAAAATCGTCTGCACAGTCAATCATTTTTTTTCTGAGCCTGCATTTCCGCCATGTTTGCGGAGTCGGAGTCGGAATCAGAGTCCTCACAGAAGATTACTCAGAAAAGTACTTTACAAACATTATTTATCAAAACCATTTTCTTACAAAGTTAGTTTGAAGGAAATCCAACTTTAAGTTCAGGATCAACATTCAACTTAAATTCCCCGTAGATGCTAATGTTAATTTTTTTTCTGAACGGTTCAATATTGAACGAAAAATGGTTCAAATCAAAAAGCAAAATATGGGAATGTATGGGAAAGCCTCTCCAACATCTTTCAAACAAAAAAAAAAAAAAAATATTCCATTCGGACGGTTCACTCAAAAGTTATTAGTTAGGGAAAGGTTGCTTGAACGGTTCAATGTTGAACGAAAAAAATGCTCAAATGGAAAATTTAAATGCGGCAATGAAGTATCCTTGCTGAGATCCTTCGAACAAAAAACAAAGTTTATTTAAATCGTACTGTTCACTCAAAAGTTATTAGGGGTGACAGCAGTAGCGTACGTAGACTAAGATGCGCTCCCCCGCAAGATTTATAAGTGCGCCCCTGCCCCCTATTAAAATTTAAAAAAAAATTTCCCCGTGTAACTCATAGTGCTATTTTTCTGGATCGAGCGCCCTCAATCGTCTTGCGCCCCCCCGCGCCGCGGGGGTTGCGGGGGCGCTATGTACGCCACTGGGTGACAGCTTGTTTCAGGGGTGATTGTTTTCCGGTATTTTACCGGATTTCCGGTATTTTCATGATCGATTCTGGTATTTTCATGTTCCAAAATACCGGAAATAAAATATCTTTAATTTTGCTTCCATCTTCCCACCTTCGGAATTTTTTCTCTTTTTTGAGGTTTCGATGATTTTTCCCATAATAATTAATAATATTCATCAAATAGAAATGTTCAGATGCCATTCTATTTTTTTACTTTAATAAATTATTTTATTTGCACCTTTTTTTTTATTTTGAGGCCTTCATTTAAAAAAATGCAATCGATTTGTATCCAAAATGAGAATTGATTTTTTCTCATTTTTGATGCTTATTAACCTTTAGGAGATAAATAAATGAAATATATTTTTATTTGTATTAAAAAACAATTTTAAAATTCTTGAGTGAAATTCTGTGTCTTTTATGAAAATCAAAATGTCAAACAGTTAAAAATTAAAGTTCTAATTTAAATGTGTTTATTTATGAAAGGAAATCAATTATTACATGTGTATAATTATAAAATTAGGTGTGCTTAAGGCAGGAATTCAAGTGAAACAAGGACGATCGCAACTCACCAATGCAATCACAAATTCCTAAATTTGGATTCGTTGCAATCGCTACGAGATGCGATTCCAATGTAATTCGACTTCCAGTAGCGATTGCAATTTGCGATCGCCTCGAAGCGATTGCAATGGTGTTTCACTTGAATTCCTGCCTATGTTATAGGGGCCTTGGTTTAACCCTCCCCACACACACACAAACATTTTCTCTTTAAAACTTTCAGGTATTTTTTTTATGAATTCACAATCACCCCTGTTGCTTGAGCGATTCAATGTTGAACGAAAAATTATTCAAATCGGAAATGTAAATACGGGAATGAAGTATTCTTGATAAGATCTTTCGAACAAAAAAAATTTTGTTCAAATCGGATTGTTCACTCAAAAGTTAGCATCGCGGGACAGGTTGTTTGAACGGTTCAAAGTTGAATCAAAAATTGTTAAAATCGAAAAATTATATATGGGAATGAGCTCTACTTGCCGAGATCTTTCTAACAAAAAAAAGTTTATTCCATTCAGACGGTTCACTCAAAAGTTATTAGGTGGGGAAAGGTTGCTTGAACGGTTCAATGTTGAACCAAAAATGTTCAAATAGAAAATTTAAATGCGGTAATAAAGTATCCTTGCCGAGATGCTTTGAACAAAAAAAAGTTTGTTTAAATCGGACTGTTCATTCAAAAGTTATTAGGGGTGACAGCTTGTTTGAACGGTTCAATGTTGAACGAAAAATTGTTCCAATTGAAAATGTAGATACGGGAATGAAGTATCCTTGGAAAGATCTTTCGAACAAAAAAAAGTTTGTTCAAATCGGACTGTTCACTCAAAAGTTAGCATTGCGGGACAGGTTGATTGAACGGTTCAAAGTTGAACCAAAAATTGTTCAAATCGAAAAATGGGGGGATGAATGGGAATGAGCTGTACTCGTCGAGATCTTTCCAACAAAAAAAGTTTTTCCAAATCGGAATGTTCATTCAAAAGTTATTAGGGGGGAGACAGACAGACCGACAGACCGACCGACCGACACACAAATTCCCCATCTCAATACCCAACTTTCAAATTTTTAATTTTTCGATATTCATTTTACCTTTTTATTTTTTTACCTTGGCGATATTTTTTGGACTTGGCGATATTTTTTAGATGCATTAAGCTACTTTTAATACCTTTTTCGCCTTTCTTTTATTTTTAACGGGAAAGTAGGTTAAAAATAATGGTAAATATAACTTTTTGACGTCCAAGTTGCAGAATGGCTGCATACAAAAATTTGTGAGATTTGTAGAAGCAGATGCAATCGGATTTTCCAATTCATAAAAAAAAATTAGGACTGAAGCATTAAAATAATCTTTAAATTCGTTTAACCTTAAGGAACCCTGGGGGCGGTACACATGCTATATACCATAAGTCTTTTTTCCTTAGAAGACGGGGTTAAAATTTTCACTTCAACCCTTTGGAGCCGTGGATTTTTTAAAAAGATTTTATGCCTCTGCTACAGCAGTAGTACCTTCCCGTCTTCATTGGAGTTGAAATCTGTGGTGCAACTGTCGTACTACCTGGTCGAAAGAAAAATTTCTATTTGAACAACCCAGATCCAAAAGTTAAAACAACTAAAAATATGCTTTTAGATACTCTTTTAATACATTAAGATGTAATATAAGTAATATAATTTACATAATACAGTTTAGCCTTTAGTACTGAGCATAGTAAAAAATATATTATTTTTATATTTGCAAAGCACATGAATATTATCTTTTATTCAGAGTTACATACAAACTGAAACACTTATAATACAACACACATGTAATATAGTTTAGCCTTTAGCTTAATAATAGTATAAAATATATTACTCTTATATTTGCAAAGAACGTGTATTTAACTTTTATTCAGAGTTACAAACAAACCCACAAGTGAAACTAATAAAAGTGCATTAATAAAAAAGTGCACTTTTTGCACTTCAGAGGGGTCACTTGAGAGGGGGGGGGGGATTTTAACATTAGGTCTATGGGGCAAAAAATCCGTGGCATGAAAAATTGATCGTTAAGAGGGGTGGCCGCTCAGTAGAAGTTTTACTGTATTTTAATGCTTAAAACATGAAGAAACTAATCAAACTAAACTTTATGTTACTTTACAAAAATAGTCGCAAAATAAATACCAAAACAGAATATAGCTTGGCTCTTTCTTTCACAAATCCTATATAATGGTTAGAATGATAGTGGCTTAAGTCACTTAAAGCTACATAACATAGTCTAGTGGGACACCCAAGATTGTTTCCTAGGAGGGGCTAAGTTTGGAAAGTTTTCGAATTTGAAGTCCAAGAGAAAAAATGGCAGTCAGTTTTAGTTAAATTAAGCAGGAGGACAGGGGCTATCTCTCGGCAAATGTCCACTAATTAAATCCAAAAAACGCATTTCAAACAGTTTGGTTTTATCAAGCGGGTTCATCTACATGCTTCTGGGACCTTAGCTCCCCCTGTGGGTGCCCCTCTAATATAGGGTGAATGTATGTTTCATGCCATGTTAAGTTTGTATAAAACATTTAAGCCTTTATACAATTTAAAAACAATGAAACCATTTCAAGATATATAGTCTGGGTTTTTTTTACTGCTTGTTTCACAAAAACTTCAATAACTCAAAACATAGTTACGGTGAGTTACATCACTTTCATTCCATGCAGTTCATGCATAACGAACTTTTCTACAGAAAAATGAGGATCATATCTGAAATCAAAGACAACATTTGCAAAACTTTGCCGGGATATTTTTAAAATTAAATTCCCTATATCTAGGGATTTTCGAGAAATTTATTAAAAACCAAGAGGATTTTTATGCAAATCAGTAGAAATCAAAGAGGCACTCTGGGAAAAGCAGAGTTAGCAGGTATGTATAAGTTTTGAAAGATATCCAAATTCTATGCAATACGGCGTGCTAAGCGCAAAAGTGGTATCTGCATTTGAACTCAAACTGAGATATTACTCTTTAAAGTTTCACGCTACCATGAATATGATTCATATGAAACTTTTTCAGATTATTATTTTTTTTAATTTTCTCGTTCTCAAATCACCATATAATTTTGTATTTAGGTAAAAATCGTAACAAATAGCCACCTGGAGGTGAAAACTCAATTTTGTTAAAAAGTGCAGATATGACTATTGTGCTGAGATTAACAATTAGAGCATGGATCGGCAACTTTCACTTTTTGGATCAAGTGAGATTTGGATCAAACTCACTTCCTCTTTCAGCTTTACTGCAGGATCAACTTCTTTATAACTTTCAGCATTTTTCTCTCTTGCTTCTAAATCTGAAATACGAAAAAAAACAAAAACAAATAAGTAATTACTCATAGTGAATCGTCATTCACATCGGCCGTGCCCTAATTATCAATGTTTCTTCTTTGCCAAGTCATGTTTTCAAAAATGAAGGGGAAAAATTGAGGAATTAATACTTTTTCAAAACATTGAAAGGAACAAATTAACAGAAACAATCAAATCTCCCTCCTAAATCAAAAACTGTGAATCTACTCTCTCTCTCTGCATTCATATTAAAGGGCGGGGGGGGGGGGGGGGGGGGTGCTTGGTAAAACTTACCCCTTCCACTGGTCTTTTTTTAATCTCACGGAGGCCCTAAAATCTCATTTTATCATTATTTAAACTGGGATTTATGCATAAGAAATCTAGCAGAAACAGTAATTACACAAAGGTAACCACAATACCCAAATTTGAAAGTCCGAACAATCGACAAAACTTATCAATAGTATCAGCAATTATTTGCAAGATTCTACATTTCTTCTGAAATGCTATTAATTGTACGTACAATTACTGTCATAAATGTAAGCAGTTTCTCTTGGTATTTGTTGTAACTTTATCTCAAGAAAATATATTTCTTGATTTTTAAAAAATATATTTTTATTTTTATTTTAATTTAGATGGTAAAATGATTAAAAAGATTTATAAAATGAATGTGAAGGAAATGAATTTGACTGGAAATTTGGGAGTGTAAAAAGCGTCAAGTTTAACATAATTTAAGCTCAAGTAAAAGGTTTTTTTTTTGGGGGGGGGGGGGGTATTTTGCACCACTGAGCTTAGCACTCTTGGTTCAGTGCATTTCATATTGATGACATTACTAAGTTTTACAAATGATACATTGTCAAAATCAAATAACAAATACAAAGCATCAGTAAAACTTTTGGAAAACAATTACAATCATCAAAGTATGGAAAATATACTATTTATCATGCATGTATCCATGATACAACAACATGACGAAAGCTGGAATGTTGCTAGAAATTGCATAATTTTGTCAGATGACTTCACATTCGAAAGCTTACTTTTCTGCACTGGAAGAGAGACTCTTTGCAACCCAGAAACATGTGTGCAACATTCGTTCTTTGATTACATTGTTGTTTTATGGTTACATTTTTACATAAAAGTATTTATTCATTTCCCATAATATGTAAAGTTCTGCAGTAAATATACATGTGATTATACAATACACCGTCAGTTCGCTTATTCCATTCGTGGACTGCAGTTTCGTGCTTATTATGCACTCATCAGCACGGAATAGGAAAGTAACTGAGTTGGAGGCAAAAATCCTTTTATAGAGCAAAGAGAGTGAAAAAAAAAACTGGTAGCTAATGTGAAATTTGATGAAACTCACTGCTTTATACAAGTGATTGCTTTCAAAACAATTTGGCTGAAAATATTTGACATGTTGTAACTGGTTGGTTCGACGGGCAAAAGTGCTATTAAATGCATTAAATAAAAAATTTTAGGAATTTTTTTTTATTTTTAACTTTTATCATTTTGGTTTCTCTAACTCTGTTTTATTTTATTTATTTATTTTATTTTTTTTAATTGAAGTTCCTAACCAAAACCAAGCAAGCGAAGAAGGCTCCCTTTTATCGCTAGGTAGAAAATGCTAGGTAGAAACCTTCCATTTTCTTCGTCTATGCAATGCGTAACCAGAGGAGGCGGCTGGAAGTGAAATTTCCCCTGATGGTTGTCATAGTTACGGCGCTGTGGACTTTTCTTCCACTTTGCTTTAGTAACGATGGTTAAATGCAAACGATTGAAATTGTTTTGTGTGCAAACTATTATTCAATCAACATTAATAGAATACTTTTTGAAGTATTTATATAACGGATACTCACAATAGCAGATCTTGCTAAAACAAACTATTTAGCACTAGATTTGTTAGAAAACGTTTAGAAATAACTGAGATATGAGGACATAAATAAAAGCGTAAGCCCAATTCGATAAACATAAAATAAACGAAATTCCTCAGCAACAGTGCATAATACGCCTATTTTAAAGTAACCGAGTATAGAGATCGTGGAAATTTTCAATGGATTGAAAATTTCAGAGCGGGTGGGAGATTCCAGCGAAAATGGTACAAATCATATCCGAGACTTTAGAATTTTTTTAAATCAATTTTAATAACTACCACCCATTAAGTGTACTTTTTATTGGTTCTCCACTTAATTTTGTGCCATCGAGTATCAATTGATTAGGTATAATCCATTTAGAAAGGACACAAAAAAAATCATCTTTGTCAGAAGAAGGAGAAAATGACGTGTCCCAGCTTCAAATCGCTAGAGTTTTAAATGTGATTTAAAATTAAACTGAAATGTAACAACAAAATAAATTACACTGCACTGCACAAAAGATGCTTCTGACACCATTTCTGCAAATTATTAAGCACAAATGAAAAAAAAATTTCCCCCAAAAACACTATTATTTATCCATGTACCTAGATTTTCTATGTTTCGAACTGTCCACTCTGTTACACGCCTTTTGGAAATAAAATAAACAATTGCATTCAATCTGATATATTTTAAACAAAATATAAGTAGTATAACTGCCGTTATTAGCTTGCTACATTGAATTATGTAGTCAACAACCAGGGTGAGCCTCATTCTTTTCTTATGGTAGTTAATTTGAACTGTTGGATGTCCACTCTGTTACAGTTGATTTCATGATGAAAAAAATAGATTTTTTCTTGAAATTGCAGACAGACTTAACTTACAATTTTAGGCTGTTTATTCCACTTTATGCTTGTTCTATGATTCCAACTTTTCTTTGTGATTATAAAGATATTTTTAAAGGCCACTCTGTTACACAAAGTGATCAAAATATTTCAAATCCTTTCATAAATGAGTCATGTACTAGTTATTTACACTTCATTATACACAAATAAATGGAAACTCAATAAAAAAAAATATGATTAGTTGGTGGAAGTTATTTTAAATGATAATCTTCAGTAAAGAGTTTCAGACATGATTTGTACCATTTTCTCTGGACTGACCCAAATCAAATTGGCTGATTTCCGCCAATTGGCTGAAGAGTCATATGTAAGAGTAAATATTGAGTAACAATCTTTGGAATGAGGATACCAAGTTTGGGAATGCAAGTGCTGAGTTAGGTATAATTATTAACATTCCATGCAAAGAAAAAAGTTGGGTATATTTGTTACCCAAAAAGTTAAGAACATGTTGCGTAACATCGGACACCCTCTACGAGAAACTTACAAATCTTTCCAACTAACTGTACAAAGGAAGAAAAATTACCTTCTTTTAGTTTTCTTCGTTTACTATCTAATTCCCTGTTCCTTATTTGTGAAGCTTTTCTAGCATTCAGAACTTTATCATAGGCAGCCTATAAAAATAAATTCACGCATATATTGTTCAATAATTAATAGTTTAAAAAAACTACAAAATACGCTTTTAGAGAGTTTTTTCTTTTTACAAATATAAAAGTAATACACTTAATACTATTACTAATACTAATGGTTAAATTATATTTCATGATACTCTAACTGATTTAACTGATTTTCAAAACTATTGAAAATCCGCTAATAGTACAGTAAAAATAGGGGTTGGACCCGGACATCCAAAAAAAAAGTGTTAACTTGTTGCAAATTGTTCATTACCCTTCCCATAAGAACAGGGAAAAGCCCTAAGCCATTGTGAGTCGGGTTTAGGAATGGGGCCATCTAAAAGTTGATTTTTTGGGTTTTTTGTGAAAATCTAAAAGAATGCATTTCAAGTTGAAATAATGTTTCATTAAAAATTAAAAAGCCTTCAATCAGTTGAACCCATCCACATAAAGCGATGGCGCACCCTCCTAGTGCGACAGAGCCCCCCACAAAAGCCCCCCCCCTCCCTATACGCTGTAATATCTTTTCAGTACAGTAAAACTAAGACAAAAAAAATGCTTAACCCGGACATCCAAAAAAAAAAGGTCAAACCTGTTGCAAATTGCTTCTTACCCTTCCAGCAGAGAGGGGTAAAAAGGGGTTAGCGCATCGGGTTTAGGGGAAAAGCGGGGGGGGGGACAGAAAAATCTTCTTTTCTGCTAAAAAAATTTCTTATTTATTCAAAAATTGCAAAAACCACGTAATATGAAACTAAATTAATCAATTCTAATTTGAAAATTATAATTAGCATTTATTCCTTGAAAACTAGATATTGCAGAAATGTTCAAGGTAAAATTCCATTGATTTTAAACTTTTCTGAAACAGCTTAAAATGAGCTGCAGCGATATATCAATGTCAGAAGGTTCATGCCACAATGATCTAAATGAGCTTAGGCACCAGTTTAGAGGTTTTGACAGGGTACATTTAATTGCTAAAAGAACCCAGGGTGTCAGAAATTGAATCCCTGTGAATCCCAGCAGTCTCACCAAGGAGGGGGGGGGGGGATTTTCGTCCATCATTCACCTCTCTGTTAACAGGCCCAGTAGGGTGGTTTAAATTTTTTTTTTTTTTTTTTTTTGCTACGGACAAAGGCGCACCATACTTTTTTTACATTTATGTATGAGATCACTCCCTTAAAATTTCAGCTCCCTACTCTTAATGGAAGATGGTGCTCAAACACTCTTCATTTTTCCGCTTTTGCTTAATTTTCACAATTTTTGAGTTTTTTAGACTAAAGAGACCATTTTCTTGGAAGAGATTTTTTTTTCAATTATTCTCATTTTCCAACGCATAAATATTAGTTCAAACAATTGGAAAGTTTCTTAATCGTTTGAATCTATATAGCAACACCTTTGATACAATTGATTATTTAGTAGATCGCAGCATACAATGTAGATTGCAGTACTACTTGTCTACATGTTGTGCTATGATTTTCAAAACTTACGCTTGCCAAAATAGAGTTGTGGAAGAACTGTGCAAAATGTTTTTTATGTTTTTAAAGTAGTGGGATGCAGAGAAAAAAATTGCAAGATTTAAAGTTTTAAACTAATAGTGCTAACAGTATCACAAGAAGAATGAATTAAATTATAAAAACTAATTGCACAAAATAAACAATTGTAGCTAGTCTGGCATAGAACTAATCTGAAATTTAGGCAAAGATATTTACTTCATGCTTACTTTGGCCATCATATTCCTCACAAGTTCTATTCTTTTTAATAACTTTAAAGCGAAAAAATGTTTGGCAAAGAATTAAACAAAAAAAAAAAAGAATGTTGCACATAGAACTTAAAAAATACTTTAACAAGTTTGAAGCTTCAACTGTGAGCTTTTTATAAATCTATAGATAAATCTATGATCACTCTTGCTGATTATAAAGAGATAATTGAGTTATTATTAGTCAAATAGGGAGCCTATCTGAGAAAATCCAGTCTCTTATATGCCTCAAAATATTTATGTTCCTATATAAGAAAGAGATTTTTCATTTAATCATGAGAGAAATAACCTAGGTACAACACTTTCTACAGTTTCAGCGCCTTTCTGTACAGTACAACAAATAGATTGAACACTAATAGATGCTCCATTTGCTATTAAAACTTCTGGGAATATCTGAACTTGGAAAAAACCTTATAAGATATGAACGACCTGGAAATTGAAATAACAACTAGGACAGTTTTATTAAAGTACTTGTGACACCTTTCTGGTGAATTAATTAGTTTGACTTAGTTTTTCGTATCAAATTCTAGTTGAAAGAAAAGCAAGTTATTATAAGAATAAAGATGTGAAATATAACAAGTGTAGTACAGAACAATTGGATTTTTTTCAAACATGAATATTAGAGATTATTTTCTAACATTCTTCGTCCTACGCCCCAACGAATGCAAATATAATATCAATCACAGAATTAAAAGAAAAAAATAAAATAAATAAATAATGGTAAATAACGTTGCTGAGGAAAATGTTCAAATAATTCAAGAATTTAACAGAATTTTTTTCAATAATGAGGACAATAAGCAGTTTCTTTTACCTGCTGTTGAAGAAAATTGAGTACTTATCCTTGCTGAGACAATAAAATATTCAATACTAAAAGTCTCTCTCTCAAAAAAAATCTATATATAAATATACATAGAAAGTTGAATTGCATAGCAATAAGTTTAAATATTTTGGCTTTATTTAAAAACTTCTAGCAAATTTCAGTATAACAACACTGCTTGGCACAAAATGAACTTCAAATGTATCTGACACTATTCTTGCTGTTTCTTATGTAATATGCCCCACTAAATCCAAACATGATCTCCGTTTCCCCCTTCACGGTAATCACTCGAACATAACTGGAATGAATATAAATAATACTGAAAGGTTCTTTACTGAGTTAAATCTGCGGTGCGACTCATATGTAACATGCGATGTTTCCAAGATTTTAGAAAAAAATTTACAGCTTGAAAAATTTTTTGGACGTGGGAGTCATAGAAGCAGTCCAATATTATTGTGTTGCACCAAAAAATAAGTGTAAAATTTTGAAGCTGGAAAAAATGAGTTGTTGATGATATGTTAAATATTTTACGGAGGGGGGGGGGAATACCCCCATGAGTCTCCTAACTTGCGAAAAGTGTTTATGATTTTGAACTTTTCACCTCTCTAGCCCTATAGAAGAATGTTAATGGTAAATACAGGGTGTCCACTCCAATCGTGGACCAATAGCTAATTTCTAAACCGTTAGAGATAAGCATATAGTTTATTTAGGAAAAAATCTCCAAATTATGAAAGGAATTTTGGGTCTATTCAATGTTTTTCAAAAAATCAAATTTTGAAAGAGTTACGAAATTTAAATTTTTATACAGCCCCCCAGTCCTATCAATCATATTTAGTAAAACATTCTTGACACTGTAACGTTCAAAAGTAAAAAAAAATCACTCTTCTACGACAAAAATTGACCGAGTTATGACGTTTTGAAAAATCAAGATTTTGAAAGATTTCGCATACGGTCCCTTAAGCGTTCGCTCGATGACGTCATGAAATAATGCAAAATCTTGATTTTTCAAAACGTCATAACTCGGTCAATTTTTGTGGTAGAGGAGTGATTTTTTTTTAGTTTTAAACGTTACAGTGTCAAGAATGTTTTACTAAATATGATTGATAGGACTGGGGGGCTGTATAAAAATTTAAATTTCGTAACTCTTTCAAAATTTGATTTTTTGAAAAACATTGAATAGACCCAAAATTCCTTTCATAATTTGGAGATTTTTTCCTAAATAAACTATATGCGTATCTCTAACGGTTTAGAAATTAGCTATTGGTCCACGATTGGAGTGGACACCCTGTATACTGCTTCCTTCCCCTCCAAATAATATCTATGAAATTGTCGAAATCTGATGAAAAAAGGAGGGGAGAGGGTGCTATTTTCGGAAAGTGGGAGGCAATGGGGAGAAAGGGTGGCCATATTAGGATTCAGGGGATCATTGAACGTAAGAACCAGCAAAAATGATAGCAAACACCCGGATTTTATTTTTTTTTTTTTGCCGCTCAACCGAAAAACGTTTGAAATTGACAAAGACTTGAAAACTGTTTGAGCTTTGAGCACCGTCTTTTTATTTAAGTAGGAGGTTGAAATTTTGGCAGTATATTAGGGTGGATAAAGGTAAAAAAATGAGCTACGGCCGTGACCTTTGGGACAAATTTTTTTTTTACCATAGGGCAATTCCATGCAAGTGTGGAAAAGCGTTGGAAAAATCAAATTACAGCAATGCGTCTGTTTTACATATTTTTCGGTTTAAAAATGTTAGAAGTTTATTATTTATACTAATTTTTTGTCAAGAATGTAGTATTTTTAGTTTTGGCAGCACTTTGAAGTTGGAAATGGAATATTTAACTTTTGGCAAAGCAAAAGGTCAATCTTTCAACGTTGGTAAGTTCCAATTTTTTTCTTTAGATAACTGTTTTAAAGGAAGAATATTGATTATTACACTTTAATTCAATATTGTAAATTGCTAAAACGAGTGTTTTCACGTAAATTAAGTGATTTATGTTAACTTTAAAAATGTACTGTTCTATGTAACATAAGTTACCAAAAACATGTTAAAGTTCATGATGTGCATAAACAAAGGGCAATGCAATGTTAACAATGCTATACAGTATAACTTCGATTTAACGATACCCGATTTAACGATTTCCTCAATTTAACGATACATTTCACTGGTCCCGATTCGTATGCCTTGAATTTAATGTTAAAACTTCATCAATTTAACGATAGCTTTCCTCGATTTAACGATGATATTGGGCATGGCCAAATTATCTCTCATCAAAAATACAGTAGTATCTATTTTTAAAAAAAATTCTATAACTATTTTACTAGCAAAAGCACTAAAAACTATTTTACTAGTATGTCCCGATAGTAAGAAGATTCATCCCTCAGCAACTTCCAAACTTCTAGCATTTTTTGCGCCTTGAGAGAAGAGTGACCAATCGAAAAAAATGAAGTCAAAAAAAGTTAAACCGTTTTTCTCAATCCGAGAAAAACACAAACAGCAATGAAATACTTTTTAAAATAATATAAATGCATGGTTTTCTTAAAGAAGCAAAAGAACTTGTGTAAGCATTCACTTAATTATCAATATTTTAAGCCGTTTAACTTATATTTTTGCTTTCCCGATTTAACGATATCCTCGACTCAACGATAATTTTTTACAGTCCCTAGGCAATCGTAAAATCGAGGTTATACTGTATTTTCTATCTTATAAGTGTGTGTTAAGCAAATAGTTAAAGTTTTTTTTTTAAATATTGTCTATTTAATTTTTTGTTCTACAATCAAAACGTGTAACTTAAGTTACCAACATATGCAGGTAATGTAAGTTACCCAAGTAGAACTTAAATACTTTTATTTATAAAGAAAGTAAATTGTGAAATAAACCTACGTGGTAAGTAGGAGTAATTTATGCAAGAATTCTTTTGGATTTGTACTGTATTTACTTAATTTAAATTAATCATATTTCTTAAAATGTCTCTATTTGTTAATAAGATTACAATACACCTCTATTATAAATTATATGTTTCTTTTTGGCTTTTGAGATATTAATTCTCTCTAAAGAATATCACTGCATTCAGAATATTTAGGAGTAATGTACTATAAATTATTCAAAAATGACTTCTGTTATGATTTAAAGTTATCAAATATGTTTTAGAAGTAACAAATACAAAAATATTTTATCTCTTACAGGTGAAATACATTTTATTCTGCATTAAAATGCCACTAAACTCTGCAGAAAAGATGCGCTGTAGAAGGGGTATGAGAAAAGTCATGTGGATATTACAGATTTTTAAATATAAGTCCCTCTTTATGGTATTGAAATATGTTAGAAAAAGCAAAAATTTATCAAAAATACTTTCTGAAGATCCGCACATTGACAATGACCATTTAAGAACTAGAAATTAACAAACTACGGGGTTTCGTTTAGTTAAGTATTTTAAGGAACAAGAAGAAAAAACAGAGATAAAAGCTGGTGAATGGTGTGTGGTAAAGTACAAAAATACATTGTATCCTTGAGTTGTGACGATTATTGAAGAAAACGAGTTTAAAATATAAGTAATGGCTGCTGTTGGAACCAATTAGAAATGGCCAGTAACGACAGATGAAATTTATAATAAGAAAGAAAGAATGATTTGAAAAATTGAATTACCTGAACTTGTTAATAGCAGCAGCCAGTATAGATTTAAGTCTTATGTTATGTAATATTTTTGATTTTTCATTGAGTTTGATATTAAATTTCTGTAAATTTAATTCATAATTGTTAATTTTCAACGTTTCGATCTAAACTAAGCTGTAATTTTCATTCATTAATTTTTGTAATAAAGATATGCTTGTAAGTAAATTTTGTAACGTAAGTTATTGTAACATAAGTTACCCAGTTAAAAATTCCCATAATTTTCAATTTTTGAAATAAATTTTTAAATTAATGAAAATATATTCCTAAGCATTATAAGGAACTGATAAATTATGCTTCAAACAATAAAACAGCTGTAATAGAGCAGAAATTTGCCGCAGAACCAATTTTCATATTATGTCATTCCCTTTTTGTGTAACGCAAGTTACTGCCTTATCTTTGACTGCCAGATTTTATAAAATTTAAATGCATCGAATATTTTTGCATTTTAATTTTGCTTTCAACTGTCATTTTCAAAAAATGCTTTAATACAAGATTTGTACAAAAAAATTTGTCTATACTGAGGTTCTAAATGCATAAGAGTTGGTCGAAATGTAACGTAAGTTACCGTGGAATTGCCCCATAGGTTTATGAACCACCCTAAGGCCCAGCTGAGCTTGAGTTTTTTAATGCCCAGAACGAAAAGAGGTCGAATTGTCGAGGGATTGAGAACATTCTTAAAAAATAATGGCTCAAAAGATGGAGACAGTGATTGTGCTGTTGACCATTTTTAGAACCCTTTTCACCTGTATACAGAAGAGCCGTAAATATTGTAGATGGATTTTAGGGAGCCAAATTAATAAACTGAAGCGCTATGACTGCTGTTCTTTCGTATGTTTTAGAATTTCTCCATACATCCACTCCAACCTGGTTTACCATTGTTCCCACTTAACCAGATTCCAGATAGCTGATATAAGTTTAATTTGTGGCTAGTAGCAGCTGGCAAAGGCTCTCTTTTCAGTACTTGCATATCCAAAGCAATTATAGAAGAGCATCCAGATAATGTTGGACGCTGTGTAGACTTGCAGTTCAATGAGACCATAATTTTGCGCTGCTCTTGCACTAATATTGATTCGGGGTACATTGGTCTTAATCTGGAAGGCAGATTGAAGGGTCACACAAAGAACACCACCCATAGCGTGAAAAGTATCATGTCCATCAACAATGTGCATTGTAATCTGCGTTGTCAAAAACAAATTGCACATATCCTCCATCAATATTATATATTGCACATATCTTCATCAATATTCATTTTTTCTTCAGAAATTGCTGATCTCTCATCTCTCATATTTTAATACTTCACTGTAAGGTGCCGAAAAACACCCATGCTAGCTAATATGTCAATCCAAACTTCCTGTGAAAGCACACAGCAGTACAAATGAGAGTGAACGAAGCTGAAATAATGGCATTACGAATAGTAATTGTTTTTCTCGCAGTTTCCTTTTTCACGATTAATAATTTCTTGAATTTAGGAACTTGAGGTAACCGGGTATTAGCTCGGCTGCAAAATGTATTTCGTCTGTGTTTGGGAACTGAGAACAATCATAGCTACGAGCTTTCACATCACGTCGAATTATTGCAGCTGCAGTTTTGATTATTCTCTTTTCTTCTGCTACTTCATCCAGCATTCGATTTTTTTACCAGGAATCCGATAAAATACGAGGCGCTGTTCCGGTAAAGCAAATCACGGTATTTTTTCCAGATACTTCTGCAATATACATGCTGCTCCTATAACGTTGGACTAATTTTCGCTTCAATATGTTTATCAGAATATGGCCCTATGTCTGGGCTTAGACTGCAAAACAATTCCTTCAAACACAGTCTGAGTAAAAACTTTAAGGCCAGTAAATTTTTTTGAGAAATTGGACACATATTAAACTGAGAACTAAAACATAATTTGAGTGATAATTATTACCCTTAAATACAAGTAAAAAAGGACAGAACAATCATTTGTAATTATTTAACTATCAGAAAATATTACAGAAACTAAAGATCACTATTTGAGCCTGAGTAAAATCTTTAAGGCCAGAAGAGAAAAAAAGCAGGGGAAGAAAAAATACTAGCATTTAAAAGCCTGTGTATGAGCCATTCCTTCTAATAACTTCAAATATTCTTGTTTGCATAGATGAAACAAGTTTTTGACAAAGTTCAGGGTCTGTTTTATACCATTCATCTTCGATTGTAGATTTAAGCTCTATTAATGAAGTAAAATGTCTCCCATTTGCATACACTCTTCTTGCTAAGTTTCCCCATAAGTTCTCAATTGGCTTGAGATCTGGAGACTTAACTGGCCATTTCAAAGGTTCGACATTATGGACTTGAAACCAATTTTTTGTACTGTTACTCGAATGGATAGGTGCATTGTCTTGCTGAAATTTCCAATTTTCTCCAGCAATAAATTCAGCATTTGGTAAAAGATGACTTCCTAGGACATTTTGATACGCTTGAGAATTCATTTTACACGAAACAAACGCAATTCAAACGCAATTGAGCCATTGTAAGAAAAGCACCCCCAAGTCATGACAGAGCCTCCATCAAATTGGCGCTTGGAGAATATCTGATTTTCTTTTCGTAAATCATGCCAATAGTACTTCCACCCATCTGGTCCATCCAAATTCCATTTTTTTTCATCAGAAAAATTTATTTGTATCCATTGGTTATCCCAAGTCATAACTTTTTGGCCAAAGTTCAAACGCTCTATTTTGTGTCTATTCAGTAACTGAGGCTTAGCCAATTTTGCTGCGTAAATAAACCTTGCACACCTTCTAATTGTGTTATATACTGTTTTCTGACAAACATTTAAGCCTGTCGCTTCAATAATTTTCCTAGTTGAATACTTTCCGGTTGACATAAGTTTGCAAACTCTTCTTTCATCACGCGAGGACAAAGCTCTGGGTCTTCCCCTGTTGTTTTTTTTTACCATAATTGTTTTTCAATCTTTATAAATTATTAACTACAGTCTTAGATCTTCCAATTTTTTTCGCAATATTACGGCTACTCATCTCCGTTGAAGAAAAAGCTTCAATTTATCCTCTTTCGCGATCAGTTAATTTCTTACCTTTCGCCATCTTCACAAAGAGCACCAAAACTTCGAAGAAATTAATGAAAAAACTACAGGTTGAAGGGTTTCCCCAATCTCATTAACTGCTGTGACATTTATTCCAGTATACCTTTGTTTAGTATTTAAAAAATACTGGTGGTCTTTACTAATTTTGAATATAGTACTGTTTTTTGAGTAATTGCGCATTTTGAAAAACTTGTCTGTTGCGTTATTTATTACAAACGAACATTAATAATCATTTATTCAGTAACATTAAAATCCCTTTAATTTAATTTTCCCGTTTTCTCAATATTTTGACTGGCCTTAAAGTTTTTACTCAGACTGTATTTTAAACTATACTAGCATTCATCATTATCTTCACATATTGACCTAGTCTTTCAAATCCAATCAATCTTTCTATGTCACTAGTAGAGCCTCATTTTGTAGTGGTTTCTCCCGGTTTTGTGGCGCCTTTTACTTGGAATCTGGAATAGCAGTTCTGATGATACCTTCTATCAGGATGGATAAATAATTGAGGCCTGATAGTCTCAGAAGCACTTCTTCACCCCAAGCACACCCTCTCTTTTCAGCAAAAACCCGAATTTTATCAATTAGCTCCTTCGTCTCTACCATACTCCATTTTTGTTGATATGGGTTCCTGCATTTAGAGGCATCTATGCATTTGGGACCAGAAAGAAAATGAAGTCTTAAAATCAAATGCAAAACGAGCTTGTTTTACTGGAGGTTCATCTTCAGATACTTATGGTGGTGTTGGATATTTCGTGTAATTTCTACGGTATTCTCCATGAACTTAGATGACAGCAATGAACCCCCATTTTCTAAGAATGTCCTCAACCCCTCGACAATTCAATCCATTTCTTTCTGGGTTTAAAAAACTCAATTAAGCTCAGCTGGGCCTGTTAACAGCCGGCTGAATGATGGACGAAAATCCCCCTCCCCCTCCTTGTAAGAAATGGACACAAGGGATGGACCCCATCGGCTATGAGGGTGCAGAATTATGACACTTCCTATTTCCTGTGTTTCGGTTTGATGAACGCTCGGAGCACTTGAGAAGGAGGCGAAAACATAATTCAATTCAAGAGCAACTGCTGGAATTCACAGGGATTCAATTTCCGACACCCCTCGGTTAATTTAGGAAATAAATGTCCCCCCCCCCCGTCAAAACCTCTAAACTGGTGCCTAAGCTTATTTAGATCATTATGGCATGAACCTTCTGACATTTGTGAAAGAAATCTGAGCTTTAGGATGAAGAATCATCCGATAAAAGCTTTTATCGGATGATTCTTCATCCCAAAGCTCTCACTTCTCTGCATTGAAAAAGGGGTTCCTTGTAGCCCCGAAACACGTGTCTGCAGTATACCTGTATATTTGTGCTTCTTTAACGTTGGATTAAAACTTCACATCAATTGTCCCAAGGTATTTAATTTCTTCTTCCGACATTGGTATATCGCTGCAGCGCATTTTAAGCTGTTTTAGAAGAGTTCAAAATCATTGGAATTTGACTCGAACATTTCTGCAATATCTAGTTTTCAAGGAATAAATGCTAATTAAAATTTTTAAATTAAAATTGATTAATTTAGTTTCATGCTACATGGTTTTTGCAATTTTTAAGCAATTTTTGAATAAATGGGAAATTTTTTTAGAAGAAAAGAGGATTTTTCTGCCCCCCCCCCCCCCAGTTCCCCTCAAACCCGACGCGCTAATTCTTAGGACTTTTTACCCCTCTCTGCTGGAAGGGTAAGAAGCAATTTGCAACAGGTTTGACCTTTTTTTTTTTTTTTTTGGATGTCCTGGTTACGCGATTTTTTGGCTTAGTTTTACTGTACTATAAGTTTACATTCACTAATAATACATCAACATGCAATAGAGTTGAGCCTTTAGTATTAATAATAGTATTAAACATATTACTTTTATATTTGCAAAGAGCATGTATTTTATCTTTTATTCAGAGTTACATAGACAAACAACTGAAACACTTATAATACATCAACATGTAATAATATAGTTTAACCTTTAGTAATAATAGTATTAAATATATTACTTTTATTTTTATAAAAAACGTGAATTTTAGCTTTTATTTAGAGTTACATCACATACAAACCCACACTCAAAATAGTTATTAAATTAAAAATACACACAAGAATATTTTGAAACCAATACTTTTTGAAAATTTAAATAATATGTAAATTAAATAAATACATTCAATTACAATTTATAGATAGTTGTGTAATAATACTAAGAATGATAAAACTTTTACTCACTCTTGCAGAACTATCCAAAAGTATTTCTAACGCTTTTGAAAGCTGCTGGAAAAGTTCGGCTGTAAAATGGAAGAGAAAATGTCAGCAAACAGAAAAGATCGATTTTTGGCAACATAAGCAGTAGGGATGTACTGATTAATCAGCCATAATCCGCCAAATTTTGCCGACTAATCGTCGGAAAAAATATTTTTTAAAAGTATATATTCACCAGGAAACTATTTTAATCAACAATATTGAGAGTAAATAAACGTAATTTTCTACAATCCTTACTATACCATGAAGTATGAAAGTTAACAGACAAAAAACAAAATACTGTCGGCCCCCCGCTTAAACGAATACTGTAAGTTCCGAGAAATATTTTTTGATTAAGCGGGGCATTTGATTAAACGGGGATCTTAAACACTGCGTCAACAGCACGGGAAATATTTGGTTCCGAGACATTTTATTCCTATAAGCGGGGTATTTGTTTATCCGTTATCTGATTACGCGGGGATCACAGTAAGTAGTTCATACAGTGTATAATACTGAATGGAATAAAATAAGATAGCCAGCACTGCTCTGCTGTCATAATTGAACAGGCCCTAAAATCAAATTTTGCCGCAATTTATTTTTAGTTCTTTTTTTTTTTTTTTTTGTCTGTTTGTTCAAAGATATAGCTATTAAAGAAATTGTAACTTTAGTTTTTGTAGGGTTCTACTCATGAGCTAAAAATTTTTTTTTTTTAATATAACAGCAGTAATAAAGATTAAAGATTCATTTCTTATAGTTTTTCCCAACATTATTTTCCTTGAAGAAGGGATTTCTTTCCCTAAGGCGGCAGGGCTAATATAACACTATTAGGAACAATTAAATTTCTGAACTTTTTAATTGAAGCACGAAAACGCGAAACTTTCCTTTTTTTATAATCAGTTAAGACAGGCCGATCAATTGACGAAATTAAAAAAATAATTTAAATATTCTTTGAACAAGAAACTACGATGGAAAAATTTAGAAACAAAAGAAAAAAACTTTTTTTTGTAAACAAGATATTGCCTGTAGTAAAACAGTGCGATTAAAAAAATCAAAAAATGAAACATTAAAAAATTTATCCTCACTGTTGATATAAATTTTTGAAAAAACTAATTTTCCTATTTTGATTAAATGTAGACATATAGGCAATGTTGCAACATTTTTCACGTGTCGATACTCTTCACTTTAGCATAGTGCGAAAACTTCTAATTTTCTCAAAGGATAAAAGTCATGAATTAAATAGCTAAATAATTGAAAAATAAATTTAACATAAAGTCTCTCCTAAACGAGGGTGCTCACCACAGCCTCGCTTAATTTTTTTTTCATAAATTTTCATGTCTAGTTAGCAAAAAAAAAAAAAAAAAAAAAACAATGTGTTAATTATGTTATGCACTAATGTAATTTTATTAACAACTAGCCGGGTACCCGGCCCTGTCCGGGTTTCTGTGGGCGTAGGGTGGTTTAGTGAAACTCATTCATAAATTTCCCAACACTAAAGTGCATATCTATAAACATAATGGCTACTTCTGTAAACAATGGCTATGTTATGGATAAACTATAAAAAAAATAATGCAAGCTAAAAAAAAAATAATAATGTTTGAGTAAATAGGAAATGTTATAAGCTTGGTATATTAAAATAAATATATATTTACAGTATCAATCGCGCTGAAATTAACCATTTCCAAATATTGCTCGTTAAATAAGTCCCATTATTAGTTTCTATCCTCGTGACAACATTTTTGAGGTGAAAACATCTTATGTACCTAATTTAGAAATTTTTTTGACTATAAACACTTTCTATTCTCTAACTATTGCCAAAATCAAATTTTTTTTATTCCACCCGTTAGCGATTGTTGGCTCAGATAAATATAAAAATCCTTAGAAGGCAATAAATTCCATACTTACTCCAGAGAAGCCTTGGTTCAAAATTTTCAATATGATTACAATCAATATTGTTGCTTCATGGCACTAATTTTTGCAACAATGGGTTGAAAATTTAATCATTTATTGGGGAAATGACGTAAAATTAACTGTTTTCCATAATAACTTTTTTAAACTAAGCTTTTTAGAAATAAATTATAGCTTATCCTGCTCCCTGTTACTGTAGCTATCTACGGTGAAAAAAATGGTTAAAATCGGTTCAGTAGTTTGGAAGATTACCCCGGACATACGTTTTCAAAAGTAGTCTTTTATGTATATAGATAAGAAAATAAATTCAAAGAAATTTGATGAAATTTTGAAATAATTTTTGGAAATTAGGAAAAATGGGGAGAAATAAATCTAACTCTTTCTAAAATCCAAATTGTAAAAAAAAGGGAAAAAAGTGATGACAAAATTAGTATTTTATTAAAAATAATCACCCTGATCATTAATGAGCTCTGCCAATTAATTGCCAACAATCAACAGTCGATTAATCGGTAATGGGTAAGACACCGATTTGCTTATTGGTGTATCTCTAATAAGCAGAAATATTCATTTTAATTTTTTTTTTTTTTTTTGTCAGCTTGATATCAATAAGTTGAGCATCACAACTCAGACAGTTTCATTTTCATCTTTGAAAAAAATTAACATTGCCATCTTGTCCCTATTCTGTTCAATTTTTACATGTCAGTATATAAATTCACACACATGGGGTCAACTTAGAATAAAATAGACATAGAGAAACAACTGAAAATTCAGATGCTCTTACTCATTTTTAAACAATGGTTGACTACAAACCAGGGTTGATGCAATTAATGGGACAAGTTCAGCAACAGGGGAATCATTGATATTGAAGATAAAATTAAGATTTTGTCCATTTATGTTTGTTTTTAATGTAAACTAAAAACATAATTTTAATTTTATTAATAAAGCTTAAGCATAGTGAAACTATTTTGATAGTGATAGTTATCTTGTTATTTACCAAAATAAATAATTAAATAAATAAAAATTTTAGAAGGAAAATAAAAACATCATTGATCTCAAATCAGGAAATCAGAATCAAAACCTGCTCTAATCAAGAATTTTTGAAAGTTATTTTTTGCCGTAATTTGATACTTTTTGGCGGGCACTATAGTACTACAAAGCAATTTGGCAAAGCATCAAGCTAACCAAGTAGGAAGATACAGTGAAAAAAAAAACAATTTTCTTTGAAAAAAGGTGCAATCCACAGGTGTCTTTTGTCACTAATTCAAAGTTTTAAAAAGTGCGTCGAGGAATGGCTTTGATACAATTTGCGACCTGCAGCCTAAAGCCAAAAAAAATCCAAATCTTATCTAAAGTGGTGCAATGAAGAAAAGAAATTCATTCTCAAAAATCATAAAAGAATTGGAGTAAAAAAGTGAATTACCTGCTTTTGGGTTATCAGGGTTTTTGTCTGGATGGCATGTCAGAGCTTTCTTTCTGTAAGCTTTTTTAATCTGAAAAAGACAGGAACAATAATTTCCTTTGCACGACACTTCCTAATGCCTGAAGAACTCATTTCTACAATCAATTGTAATACACTAAAATAGCTACTTGTCCAGAATACCCTATAATGTAGCATACACTAAGAAAAGAAAATAACATTGGAAAATGAAGAAATAAAATAACTTTACAGAAGAATAGAAATAAGATTTTTAGAAATAAAATGACATTCGAAACATCGGCTGTCTTCGAATAATTGGCCAACAATCAGCATTGGCCCATCGGTCAACAAATGCGGTCTTTTGAGCCCTAATATCAAGAATGCACATGTATTTTTTTTAAATACTACTTGTCATAGGTTTCTTTTTAGAAAGTACTGAACACATTTTTGGTCCTTAAAAATGCTTGAAACAGACACTTCAGCTACCATTAGTTAAGTTTTACCATCTGCTATCGGCCATTTGAAGAAATAAACAGCAATCTGCCATCCTTTTACTATCTGCATCAGTTCGACCAAAAAATGCCATCATTCGAGCCCGGCTCATTCCACGTCAAATCGCCTAATTTAAATAGTCGACCGTGCCGTGATGTCTCGGATTTTGTTCAATATTTTTTTACGAATAGAAACTCAAATTAATTTTTTTACATTTTTTGAATAAAAAATTAGGGTTGTAGAATTTTTTGAAATTTTGATTTTTTCAGAATTTTTGCTTTTTTATTTTTGGTATGCATTTTGAAAAAGCTCTATAACTTCCTCATTTTTCATTCAATTAAGCCAGTTTAGGTATCATTTTAAAGCTAATTGTTTTCTCCTTCAATATTAGTGACAAAAATGAGATTGTGAAAAATAGAATTTTGCCAATGGTCGTCTGAAGTCAGATTTTGTGTTTTTTCAATTGGTATGTTCAATAGGTCATATCTCCGGAGTACCAACTAAGAACTGTCCAATTTTTTTTTTCAGTGATGACAACATCATATACTTTTTGTGTATAAAAAATTAGGAGGGTGTTTTTTGTTGTTTTGGAATAAAAAATTCAAGTGTGTTTTTTCAGTTGGTATGATCAATAGGTCATATCTCCGGACTACCAACTAAGAACTGCACGACACTTTTTTTCTGTGATGACAACATCATACCCTTTTTATGTATAAAAAATTAGGAGGGTGCTTTTTGTAGTTTTGAAATAAAAAAATCAAACGTGTTTTTTCAGTTGGTATGATCAATAGGTCATATCTCCGGATTACCAGTTAACAACTGCGCCATATTTTTTCCATAATGAAAACATCATGATGTTTTTATGATCAAGAAATTAGAACGAAGTTTTTTTTGTTATTTTGAAATAAAAATATAACATGTTTTTTTCAAAAAACTTTACTTTAAAATCAACTTTTGAAACTTAAATTTGAGATTCACTCAGCATCACAAGTCACAAGCAGATGAAAATGTATCCTATTTATTACATTCAAATACTTGATGGTAGTTTTATATTGTTCTATTGCTTGCATGCTTTGGTAGTGAAAAGTCGCTGCATAATTATTTGCTAGCCACTCCATCAACCGACAGGAATTACGATAAAGTAAATTGAAATGTCTTTAAATATACTTTTATTCATAGTTTGACAAAGAAAGACTCGCGAGCTCTTGGTGGTTGGAAAAATTTTATATTTGGTTTCCATTATTCTGAAATCTACGTAATATTTTATAATTTGTTATCAAATGAAAGCATAAAAATTTCATGAATAACAATCTTTATTTCTACAATGTTCCGACAGTGGCAACAAAAGGTTTTTCAAACACAGAAACCTTCTTCACTAATATACCCATCATGTCTAATATAAGCCATTAGACATATATATGTCTAATGGCTTGAAGAAGTAATTCTCTCTGCTGCCTACTATTATTAAGGCTCTTTCATATCTTTGCTTTAAAAAATCTTCATTTGCAACCACTTCCACTGCTGTAACGAAAAACATCTGTATCCCCTTTATGTTTTGAGAGGCAAATTGAAATAGATCATGTGCATTTAAAATCTGTCCCATGACTCGTGACAAAGAAATGCCATTCAGCTGCCATGTCATGGTCTTCCTTGTGATAGCAGTTTTTTTTTTTTTTTTTTTATTTCGGAGTTTTTAAACTTATCGAAAACTGGATTTTTAAAGAAATTTGTTTCAAAAATTCAATATTTTTTTTTAATTTCAGAACAACAAAAAACACCCTTCTAATATCTTGATCATAAAAACATTATAATGTTTTCATTATAGAAAAAAAATGGCGCAGTTGTTAACTGGTAATCCGGAGATATGACCTATTGATCATAATAACTGAAAAAACACGTTTGATTTTTTTATTCCAAAACTACAAAAAGAACCCTCCTAATTTTTTATACATAAAAAGGGAATAATGTTGTCATAACAGAAAAAAAGTGTCGTGCAGTTCTTAGTTGGTAGCCCGGAGATATGACCTATTGATCATACCAACTGAAAAAACGCACTTGAATTTTTTATTCCAAAACAACGAAAAACACCCTCCTAATTTTTTATACATAAAAAGTATATGATGTTGTCATCACTGGAAAAAAAAATTGGACAGTTCTTAGTTGGTACTCCGGAGATATGACCTATTGAACATACCAACTGAAAAAACACAAAATCTGACTTCAGACGACCATTGGCAAAATTCTATTTTTCACAATCTCATTTTTGTCACTAATATTGAAGGAGAAAACAATTAGCTTTAAAATGATACCTAAACTGGTTTAATTGAATGAAAAATGAGGAAGTTATAGAGCTTTTTCAAACTGCATACCAAAAATAAAAAAGCAAAAATTCTGAAAAAATCAAAATTTCAAAAAATTCTACAACCCTAAATTTTTATTCAAAAAATCTAAAAAAATTTATTTGAGTTTATCTCATAGGTATCTATCCGTAAAAAAATATTGAACAAAATCCGAGACATGACGGCACATAGCCTTAGGCGATTTGACGTGGAATGACCCGCCCTAATATCAAGTATGCACATGATTTTTTAAGAAAATATTACTCGTCATAAGTTTCTACAATGCCCTAAGTAAATGCATTATTGTTCCTTACACCATTGCTACCACTTGTTGGAATTTTTCCATTGGCCGCCAGCCATTCGAAACGAAAAATAATCAGCCATCGGCTGTTTTTGAACTATCGACGTCGGCCGAAAAATGCCAACGATCAAGACCTAATATCAAGTTTGCATGTAATAGCTTTTCATGCATTCTGCGTTTTTTGGTGGTTGAACTTTCATGAATAAGAAAAAAATCAGGGTTGGCAAGTTTTTGACAGTCGGAGGTTTTATCCGGTTTTAACCGTGATTTTTACCGTCATGTCCAAAATCCCTTCTTGACAAGGTTTTTGACACAATTGTCAAAAACCTAAATTTCTGTCCAAAACATGTTTAAATTTGATATTGATAATCAAAATACATTTTCAAATGAATTTTACACTTTCTGATTTCAGACACTGAAGTAAACTTTTGGAGCTTTAGGTTATTAAAATAAAGTGTAATAAGCAATCCGGGTCATTCCATTTTAAATCAACAAATTTTCAAAAAAGTTGTTGCATCACCATTTTTGATTTTGATGAATATTTGCATGTGTATTCCTTTTACTTCCCAGAGCTCAAAATAGTGTTCATTTTATTTTTAAAAAATTTACCCTTTGATATATAGGCCCTTTTTGTTGTTGGCAACAGCGAAAATCGGGCGTTTTGATGCTTTGCCTTATGAACTATAACTTTTTTTCTATTAAAGATTTTGAGCCCAACTATAGCTCATTGGAAAGCTAAGAAAAAAATCTTTTTATATATGATATCAATAAATTTCAGATTAAAAAAAAATACTTATTTTTTCAAGGTCAAAGTTCACGACGAAAATGACATTTTTTACTACTTTCGAACATTAAAAAACCCATGAAGGGTTCAAAGTAACAAGCCGATTTTTTCCACATATATTTATAGTCATGGTTACTTACTGTACAAAAAAAATTGGCTTGTTATTCCACCCCCTTTATGAGATATGTCCCCTCAAAGTTGTAATTTTTTTAAAAAATACAATTTTCAACGCTAAAAAAATGCATGTGGCGGGCAAGATAAAAAAATTTTTACATGTGGTATTTTAAGTACTATTTACCAGCTTTCTAATAAAACAAAAGTTGCTTTGTTATTCAAAGGCGTTTGGCAGATATAAGGGACTGAACTTTCAAAAAATTGCACAAAAACAACACGATTATTTTCATTTTTTTTAAATATTTTTTTTTATTTAAATGTAATTATATACCTTATTCTTTGCCTTTAATGCTAAAAAAAGACTAAGAAGAGCAATGAAGAAACATATTTAAAGTTTAATAAGATAATTTAATATTTTTAACACCTGGGAATATAGAATACCACTAAACTTGTCTGATTTTTAAACATCTTATTGCTACCTACAACAGGACTGAGCATTTCTCAACTTGTCCAGGTTTGTTCATACCATGTGGTCATCCTTGTTCTGACTTGCTCTCACATGTGTATCTTAGTTGTCTTTCAAATTCCGAAAGAAGTAGGTTGTTGAGCTAGTGTTTCTGCTGTAAAATATTGTGAAACTAATGTGATTTCTATTCATTTCAAGTTCATTCATATTCACAGGATGTTTTGTTAAAGGTAAAAGAAGAAATTCTTTAGAATCCTTAAATATAAATTTAAATTTGTCTTTCTACATGTAAACTGTGAATAAGTTGTGGATAACCCTAAATGCTCCATAGGAGTTTTTGAGAATGATGATTGTAATATTTTAAGTTACAGTAGGCAGTCTACTGTAAATAGTATTTCTGAGTACAGTGATGATGATAAAACTTTACTGCACCTGAGAACTAGGTGTAAATCTATTGAAACTGTTTGTACCTACCATGCAAAAAAATTTCTTGCCAAGTTTTGCCACCTTTATGGACCTTCTTGCTGGTAGGTACAAACAGTTTCAATAGATTTACACCTAGTTCTCAGGTGCAGTAAAGTTTTATCATCATCACTGTACTCAGAAATACTATTTACAGTAGACTGCCTACTGTAACTTAAAATATTACAATCATCATTCTCAAAAACTCCTATGGAGCATTTAGGGTTATCCACAACTTATTCACAGTTTACATGTAGAAAGACAAATTTAAATTTATATTTAAGGATTCTAAAGAATTTCTTCTTTTACCTTTAACAAAACATCCTGTGAATATGAATGAACTTGAAATGAATAGAAATCACATCAGTTTCACAAGATTTTACAGCAGAAACACTAGCTCAACAACCTACTTCTTTCGGAATTTGAAAGACAACTAAGATACACATGTGAGAGCAAGTCAGAACAAGGATGACCACATGGTATGAACAAACCTGGACAAGTTGAGAAATGCTCAGTCCTGTTGTAGGTAGCAATCGGGTGATTCCATGTCAATTCAACCACACCCCAACACCCACCATCTCGGATTTTGATGAAACTTGGTATACTTCCTTCCTTTGTGGTCATAAGCAACCCCCTAAATTTTTTTCTTTCTATCTCGATGCGTTTTGATTTTATAGCCTGTTGAAATTTTGCGATTTTACATTTTTTGTCATTTTCGTGACACATAAACTGAGCTGGTGTTGTTTATGAAAAAAAATTGTACCTGGGAAACTAATGGTTTAATCATTTAAATTTTTTTTACAGAAAATGTGAAGACTTTGAGCATGCAAATAAAAAATACTACAATAGTCTTAGTCCATATGAATTTTTCAAAAAAAATTTCAAAATTGAAAATTTTGAATTTTTTTTGTCAAAAAAAGGCTTTATCAAAATTTTAATTTTCAACATGAGGGTCATCTTTAAAAATCATAATTTTTTTTTTACATGATCATGAATATGTGCTCTAATTTATCCCATAAAAATTATTTTGGGTATTTGAGGGATTCTCCCCCCCCCCCCTTTAAAGAAGAAAAAAACGTAAAACATCATACAAACAAGCTCTTCCTCGAATTTAAAAACAGAATTGTCATCAATTACAACAAAAATTTAAACATGAAGTATGTTGAATATTCAACTCAAACCCATAAAAACTAATGTTGAAGGTTTTTTTTTCAATTGAAATAGTTTAAATTGAAGGAATTCTGGAAATAAGATATCATGAAATTTAATATTTGCATACAACAATTGACTCATACAGATTACTAGTTTGTAGTCAAGACAACTGAAAAATTAAAAGTTTAGCTTGACACTAATCCACTGATTATGCTATTTCTAGCGCTTTCTGGACCCCCCCCCCCCCCCCCCCATGTTTGGAAAAAAAAATACTGTGAGGCATTTTTTCAATTACTTTTACTTCTGTGCAAAGAAAAATTCATCTTTCTTTTTCTTAAAATGAGTTTATGCTCTACAAAAATTAATGGCTCAATTTTTATAGTTTTAATTAACCTCAAAAAATCTTTTTTTGCCATTAAAAATAGTTTGTACTTTTTTTAGTAATTGAAAATTTTGTGGTTTTGCGTTAATTTAAATTTATGGTTATCTCACAATGAAGTGTATATCACCTTCTGAAAATTATTGAAAATTTAAGATAACATGAAAATGAAATTTTCATACAATTCTAATTTATAACTAAGCAATTTACCCAAAATATTATAGATTCTGTAAATACCAGCTTATAATTCTGATATTCCTTTTACATGTGCCTGTTTTTCCTTTTCCTTTCCACTATCTGTTCAGCAATGGTTTCTCTAAGCAACTAAGCAAAGGACAGACTGAAATACAAATTCAAAAGTAGACACTTGCAGCTCTGAACTTGTTTCATTCATTTAATGAAGTATCAAAATAAAACCTGGTTTTGTTTATTTAACTCTGAACCAATGGAAAAAACAGAAAAGGTTTGTTTTAACTTAGCTTTATCATTATTATGAGTTCAAAATGATTAGATTAGAATCATGAAAAGAACTGTTTACAATTTGCAACAATCTCTTTTCCCTCTAAAAATGTTCTGTTTTCTTAAGTGTTTCATGTTTTCACTGTTTGATCCTTTTTATTCTTAAGAAAAAAAAAAACTGATCATAAATGGCTCCAAATAAGCTTGCATTTGTACAAATGACATTTGCCTGTTATCCCCCTAATTTTAAGGGTAATTTAATAGCTCATAAAAAGGATCAGCTGTCATCTTGAGCCAGCTGATCTGCAAGCTGTATGGTTTATACTTAGTAAGTTGTTTATATTATGGCAGTGAGATTGAAAACTGCTTTTGTGTAAATTAGTTATTTTTCTTGACTCCTCTTCCATCTGCTGCATTCATTTTATCAAGATCAGTACCTTGTTTTAAATCATTTTTATTTTGAAACAATGATATATTTTATAGGTATCCTATTCCTCCAATTCATTGCACTTTTTGAAGTGCACCTGCTTAGACCTCCAACAGCAGATGAGGCATAAAAGCCAGAAAAAAAAATCTGGACAAAAGTAGTTTTTTCCTGATACATATTTATTTACTTTTGAATTTTCATTAAAAAAAACATAAATCTATTGAAGAGGAGACAAATATATGATTGGGTATGTCATTAAAGCCTGAAGGAAAAAGAACTGTTTTAAGTCCTTAGTTTTTCATTTTTTAAAGACAAAAGTTCATCAAATAAAAGATTTGCATGCATACCAATTTGATCTTCTTTCGCTATGAGTGAAGAAAAGGTAATTTACCTTTAAAAAAAATATTACCAAAAAGTTGGCCATTGTTTCTTAAAGGGCCGAAATGTCATTTTAAGAAAAAAAAGATGAATTTTTCTTTGCACAGAAGTAAAAGTAATTGAAAAAAATGTCTCGAACATGGGGGGGGGGGGGGGGAACCTTAAATTTTCAATAATTTTCAGAAGGTGATATACACTTCATTGCGAGATAACCATAAATTTAAATTAACGCAAAACCACAAAATTTTCAATTACTAAAAAAAGTACAAACTATTTTTAATGTACAAACTATTTTTAAAAAAGATTTTTTTAGGTTAATTAAAACTATAAAAATTGAGCCATTAATTTTTGTAGAGCATAAACTCTCATTTTAAGAAAAAGAAAGATGAATTTTTCTTTGCACAGAAGTAAAAGTAATTGAAAAAATGCCTCACAGTAATTTTTTTTTCCAAACATGGGGGGGGGGGGATCCAGAAAGTGCTAGAAATAGCATAATCAGTGGATTAGTGTCAAGCTAAACTTTTAATTTTAAAGTTGTCTTGTCTACAATCTAGTAATCTGTATGAGTCAATTGTTGTATGCAAATATTAAATTTCATGATATCTTATTTCCTGAATTCCTTCAATTTAAACTATTTCAACTGAAAAAAAACCTTTAACGTTAATTTTTATGGGTTTGAGTTGAATATTCAACATACTTCATGTTTAAATTTTTGTGGTAATTGATGACAATTCTGTTTTTAAATTCGAGGAAGAGCTTGTTTGTATGATGTTTTACGTTTTTTTCTTCTTTAAAGGGGGGGGGGGGAGGAGAATCCCTCAAATACCCAAAATAATTTTTATGGGATAAATTAGAGCACATATTCATGATCATGTAAAAAAAAAATTATGATTTTTAAAGATGACCCTCATGTTGAAAATTAAAATTTTGATAAAGCCTTTTTTTGACAAAAAAAATTCAAAATTTTCAATTTTGAAATTTTTTTTGAAAAATTCATATGGACTAAGACTATTGTAGTATTTTTTATTTGCATGCTCAAAGTCTTCACATTTTCTGTAAAAAAAATTTAAAAGATTAAACCATTAGTTTCCCAGGTACAATTTTTTTTCATAAACAACACCAGCTCAGTTTATGTGTCACGAAAATGACAAAAAATGTAAAATCGCAAAATTTCAACAGGCTATAAAATCAAAACGCATCGAGATAGAAAGAAAAAAATTTAGGGGGTTGCTTATGACCACACAGGAAGGAAGTATACCAAGTTTCATCAAAATCCGAGATGGTGGGTGTTAAAATCCCATTTTTGTGGTTGATTTGACGTGGAATGACCCAATCAGATGTTTAAAAATCAGACAAGTTTAGTGGTATTCTATATTCCCAGGTGTTAAAAATATTAAATTATCTTATTAAACTTTAAATATGTTTCTTCATTGCTCTTCTTAGTCTTTTTTTAGCATTTAAGGCAAAGAATAAGGTATATAATTACATTTAAATAAAAAAAAAAGATTAAAAAAAATGAAAATAATCGTGTTGTTTTTGTGCAATTTTTTGAAAGTTCAGTCCCTTATATCTGCCAAACGCCTTTGAATAACAAAGCAATTTTTGTTTTATTAGAAAGCTGGTAAAAAGTACTTAAAATACAACATGTAAAAATTTTTTTATCTTGCCCCCCACATGCATTTTTTTAGCGTTGAAAATTGGATTTTTTAAAAAATTTACAACTTTGAGGGGGCATATCTCATAAAGGGGGTGGAATAACAAGCCAATTTTTTTTGTACAGTAAGTAACCATGAGTATGAATATATGTGGAAAAAATCGGCTTGTTACTTTGAACCCTTCATGGGTTTTTTAATGTTCGAAAGTAGTAAAAAATGTCATTTTCGTCGTGAACTTTGACCTTGAAAAAATAAGTATTTTTTTTTTAATCTGAAATTTATTGATATCATATATAAAAAGATTTTTTTCTTAGCTTTCCAATGAGCTATAGTTGGGCTCAAAATCTTTAATAGAAAAAAAGTTATAGTTCATAAGGCAAAGCATCAAAACGCCCGATTTTCGCTGTTGCCAACAACAAAAAGGGCCTATATATCAAAGGGTAAATTTTTAAAAAATAAAATGAACACTATTTTGAGCTCTGAGAAGCAAAAGGAATACACATGCAAATTTTCATCAAAATCAAAAATGGTGATGCGCACCCCATTTGTTGATTTAAAATGGAATGACCCATCCTAAACATAATTGAAGGGCTCGGGAGTAAATAATGCTAACTAGCATTTTAAAAACTCATACATATGGCTTTTGAATATGGCTTTATTGCTTCGAGAAATTACTTTAACAGATTTTTTTTTTTGAATGAAGTGGGTACATTAATTAAGAGCTGTGTGTCTTGGGTATACTTAATAAATTTTTACAAGTGATTTTTTTTTTAAATTTCAATTGAAATAGTCCGATTTTTAGAATTTGTCAGATACCATTATTTACTCCCGAGCCCTTCAATTGGGATACTACAAGATGCTTACATGTGGAAAATAAAATAAATGGATGAGCTACTATCATTATAAAATAATAATTAATTATAAATAACAGTATATTAAAACGTAAACCTAATTACAATTTATAGATTTTAGAAAGCAGAAATTGCATAGTGCACATTTATCTGGTTTTATTTGTCGACTTACATACACAAAATAAATCATCTTAAGTTAACAGTTACTTAAGGTATTTAGTCCCAATCTAAATCGTTTTCCCTGCGGAGCATGCGTTAACAAAAGACCAGTTTCAATGCTTTTTGGACAGGTATGGATTGTTTTTTTGTTATGTTTTAAAGAAACCACAGTAATAGTATTGAAGCAATAAGCTTATTTTCCAGTACAGAATATTTATAGTAATTCTCAGATAAAGTTGATTACAAAAGTAACAACAATAACTAATAAATAAATAAATAAAATAGTTTGATCAGAAATATTTAGCAGATTAGTACACTGAGTACTAATTAATTTAGTTTTGCTTTTACTCAAAAGAAAAAAAAATCCCTTTAAATTCTGATGTAAAGATTTTTAGATTGATAAAATAGCTAATTAATAGTTATTAAAACATTTGAACAAAACTACTTTAAAAACTGGATTTAACTTTTAATACTTTTAACTTTTTTCATGACATAACAAGTTAATTTTAAAGAATGAGAATTAATTTTCATTAAATTTATTAATTTAATTTTTATTAAACTTGACTGATAAGATAACTAATTGATAGTTTTTAAACATTTAAACAAAACTTCTTTAAAAACTGGATTTAAGTTTTATATTTGTAACTTTTTTCACGGCATAACAAGTTAATTTAAAAGAATGTGAATTAATTTTCATTAAATTTATCAATTTAATTTTTATTAAACTTGATTGATAAGATAACTAATTGATAGTTATTAAAACATTTAAACAAAGCTACTCTAAAATTTGGATTTAAGTTTTAATATTTAACTTTTTTTTACTCCATAACAAGTTAATTTAAAAGAATGAATTAATTTTCATTAAATATATTAATTTAATTTTTATTAAATTTGATTGATAAGATAACTAATTGATAGTTATTTAAACATAAAAAAAAACTACTTTAAAAGCTGGATTTAAGTTTTAATATTTAACTTTTTTCACAGCAAAACAAGTTAGTGTAAAAGAATGAGAAATAATTTTCATTAAATTTATTAATTTAATTTTTATTAAACTTGATTGATCAGATGTATAAATTTTTATTTAATATTTTTCAGGATGAGAAACCATATATGTTTATAAAAAATCTCAATAACCACTGTATTTGAGTTTTAGACAGGTTTTCGACATGTCATGTCAAAAACCCAACCCTGAAAAAAATCCCCTCATTTGAAAATTATTTAAAAAGTTTAAGTCATCAAATTAATGATCAATTGTTTATGAAATCTCAAGTTAATAATAATGTACAAAATGATGTACTAAATGATAATATTTTTCGAAATCAAGCCAATTTTCCTAGTTTTTGCTACTGTCCCGGCAAAAATACCATTTTGCTGGCAAAATGCCCTACCCCAGCCTCAAGAAATTTTATGATGTCAAAGCTGGGAGACTTGTGAGACTCGAGCCAGTACTCTAAATGCAGCTAGTGATAACTTGGTTTCACAAACAACTAAATTTCCAAGGATGAACAAGGGAGTCAACATTTTTTTTTCAGGGAGAAAAAGTTACAATTTCACTTATATTTTTCAAGCTTCTGTATCTGAAAACATAAATTGTAACACAGAAACCTACTGTAGTAGATGTAACAGTGTTTGATGTTTTGTGGTGCTGCTATCCCATTTGGGGTGTTGCTCTCCCCCCCCCCCCCTACCCAAATTCTTAAAATTAGAGCATTTTAATTTCACTATATGTGCACACACACAAACATGTTATTCACGTCATTTATATATAGCTCACAGAAAAACACATGTTTAAAATTATCAATTATCAAAAGCACATCTAGTTAAAAGTAAAAGCTTTGAAATATAACCTCCTTTTCTTCAGCGGTAATACCAATATTTAAAAGTTCATATAAGTCAGTTTTCATAAGATCATCCATTTTTTGTATGAAAGAAAATGAATATTACAGATAGTTTTAAAAATTTCTACAAAACTGTTACGTTAAATTCGTAACATTAATGTCATTTAATCAATATCATTTTTTAATTTCGATTCTGAAAATTTGTAAACAGAAAACTTGCAGTTGTAGTTAAGGTTGATCCGTTAAGGTAATTTAGTCATGCAAAATATTGACAAAAGAAAAAAGGTGATTTTGCCTGAAATAAAGATTTTCTTGACAGTCAAGTTTGAGAAAATTACATATTTTAGATTATTTTTCTCAAAAACAGAAAATTTATGATTCCGTTAATTTAACTAACTTCAACTGCACAGAAGAACAACAAATATTGTTTTGATTTGGTGTAAAACTTTTGTTTTTTTTTCTGCGTTTAGGAAAAGTAATTTTAGATTTTAACTTGCAGCATTACAGAGTCGTAAGAATTTTAATTTTTTTGCTTTAAACTAAAGTGTTTTCAACAGCAGATTTCTTGTTTAAAGCCTAAATCAGAAATCCCGTTTTTGTGATTGTGTGATTGTGTTCTATTTTGGGAAAAATTACCATACCTTTATCACTTGGCGTGTTTTGAGAATTTTTCACCAATTTAATTTTAACAAAACTCTTTTCTGCTTTTCAAACATAGCCAAAACCCAGAAAGCTGAAATTAAGAGCTAAATGTTTTATTTCTAAACGCGAGAACTAAGTTCTTAAACAAGATTAACAGCTTAAATAAAGCGAAAAGTTATTCACTAGAAATAAATTTCAGCTATTAATAGGTTAAAAAAAAAAATATGTGTGGCACTCGGGGGACTGCTGCAGTAAAGCTATTGCATAGCATTTTTTATCAACTTATGCAAAATTATTTATTTATTTTATTCATGCAGTATTTTTTTCGTTGATATTAATTCAAGTTTTTTTTTTAGTATTAATTCAAGTTACACTTTTTGAGCGTGTTGACCTAAAATGCAGGCCATGATATTTTTATCTGTGGATGTTCTTAAAAAACATCATTTTCAGTTTTGAAAAAGTGAAATCAAAAGACAAAATCATTATTATTTGACTTGAGAAAAGCCTCGAAGAATCACGTGAGAAACAAAAATCATATGAAATTTTAAACTCACTATCCGCCAAATGTTGAGATGAAGTACCGAATAATGATTTAAATGGAGGAAAGCCTTCGAAAATAAAAGATTTGTATTTTAAATGCAGGTTTTTCTTTAACAGAAATTAAGGGGCTTTAATTAATTTCTCCCGAACTAATTGATATTTCAAAAAATTCTTTCTTAATAGAGATACTTTTGTAATCATGTGGACATGCGTGCCAAATTTTAATTCTAAGGCTTCAGCAGTATTTGCTGTTAGTTCGTATGTATATATTATCTCAGGACATGGATTTAGATATATATATAGATTAAAATTTCAAAAAGACCATAGAAATAAATTTCATTAAATCCAGAGAAGCCTTACATTCAAAATTGTCATTATTACGATTACTCCGTGCCGTATTTACGTATGGGCTATAGCCCAGGGTGGCACGATTGGGGGGGGGGGGGCACTTTTTCCATGCAAAGTGAAAACCCTTTTTTTTTAGACAGCAGGGCGGATCGGCCGCGAGAATGACCTTTTTACTTCCTTTTACGTAGTAAAGGAAGTATTGTGATCGCGAAAAAAAAATCACTCAAATTTGAGTCTAAATTCTGATTTTGCTCACCCCCGAATGAATGTTCAGTAGTTTTTTCGACCTGTTAGCACGTGCATATGTACCTACCAACATATAAGCAGCCGAAAAATCCTTTTCAACCACCCCCGAGTTAATTACGACGAGTTTTCTCTTGACGTCTGTATGTACGTGTGTGCGTATGTATGTATGTGGGTCGCATAAATCAAAAACTATATGCCGTAGAAGCTTCTAGCTTGGTATGTAGGCTCTGAGGATGGTCTAGTTGTGCACCTCCCCTTGTGGTTGCATTTGAATGTTCCCAAGGGGGTGTTTTACCCCCTTTTTTTGGGGTAAATCAGTGTTAATTTCAATGCACACTAGGGTGGGGCGAAAAATAAAAAGTTTTTCAGATCAACTTCTAATAGTTGACAAAAGTTGTCTTTGGTGATAGTTAGCTTTTGTGCAAAATTTGAGAAAAATCGGTTAATATCTTCAGGGGGCGCTGCGATCGCAAAGTTTTACCATAGCTTTATTATGGATTTTATGGTTAAAATATCAACAAAATTGCCGTTAGCTAGTCTCTTTGCGTTTTTTTTACTCAAAAGATGTTTTCATGCATTAAAAGCATATGAAATGACCCACAAACATTATTTTATATGATATATTTATATTTTTTAAAAATCACTTTTTTTCACGTTTTTGTTTCTTTTTAAATGCTTGAAATATAAATATATCATATAAATTAATTTTTTGTGAGTTATTTCGTATGCTTTGAATGCTTGAATATATCTTAGGAGTAAAAAAAATGCAATGAGATTAGTTAACGGCATTGTTTTTCATATTTTAACCATAAAATCCCGATAAAAGCTATGGTGAAACTTTGCGATCGCAGCGCCCCCTGAAGATATTAACCGATTTTTCTCAAATTTTGCACAAAAGCTAACTATCACGAAAGACAACTTTTGGCAACTATTAGAAGTTGATCTGAAAAACTTTTCATTTTTCGCCCCACCCTAATGCACACTCAAGTGATATGAATTGGCGCGACCACTTGGCGATATGTCGCCAAGCGTTTGACGCCAACTTGGCGACATATCACCAAGTTGGCGACAAATTTGACGAAAAAAATATTTTTTGAATTTGGGTTCAACTTGGCGCTATTGGCGATATTTTGCGAAAAATTCACTGAATGATATTAAAATCCCCAATACTTAGAAAATTAACCATTGTAAAATATTTTTTGCATTGTTTCGTGGCAGATGAGGGGAGTCAATATTTGAATTGTTACCTTGCTCACTCCAAGCACTTTTTTTATCACTTAAGGCAACTACTAAGAAATTTACAAGTAAAAGGAAGTAGTGTGGGGTCCATACCAGATTTTTTTTTTTAGTCACCATGGCGGCAGCGGCCACATTTTTTTCCCTTGTTTGGCATCGATGGTAAAAACATCAATGTTTTAACAATGTTCAATGTTTTAACAATGTTTCGAAAACATGGACACTTTTCTACGGCACCATTAAGTGTGCAAATGCTGTCGCTGCATCTGTTGGACTAGCACAGATTGTTTTATTATTATTGTTATTTCGTTATTTATTTACTTTATTCCAATTGCAAATTGTTGATAAGGTCTAGTAACATATTTTTTTCATTTAAATCTTTAAAAAAAATTTTTAAACTTTTAAAACTATTTTTGAAACAAATATGTGAAGATTATTCATTTCAAAAACTTTTAAATTTCGAAAGAAAGTTCTTAATGTAATTAAGTACTAAAAATGTTGATTTATAATAATGTAAGAGCAGATTTGTAGTAGTAAAAGTTGAGATTCGCAAAAGACGAATTTTTACCAATTGGCTGGTTGTTAACAACCAACCGATTTCATGTTTAACTAGCTGTGTGGCCTGGCTTTGCACGGTTGACCTTGAAAATACATTTTATGTCAAGTAAATAAGAAAGATTTTTTTTTTTACAACTCTGAGATTCAACACCTCAAGGGGGGGGCGGCCAGTTTCAGGGTGGCCTCACGTCCAAATAAGCCTCTGCGATTACTGTGATCATGTCGAAGTGGTTGGTGGTTGGTGTTAGGTTTTTTCGTAGCGGGATTTCTAGATTTGGTCGCTGCGCTCAAAGCCTGCAATAAAAGCTATGCAATAGCTTAAAAATCCATTACCTAAGAATGTATTAAGTTTTTTAAAGCAATTAATGTTTCATTAAATGTGAAAATTTAAGCATGAGATGTGAAAATTTTCTCACCTATTTGGCAAGTTCCACAATATCGTACTGCTCTAGAAATCAGTAATTGTGTTTTGAAAGTACTTCATGTGCAAAATTTCCTTTGCAATGAAAATGTATAAAGCCTAACCTTGTAATGCTGAATAGGTAAAAAAAAAGCGATTATATTTTTAGTCATTGAAAAGCTATTAAAGTTTTCTTAACATAAAATTTAAGCATGAGATTCGAAATTTTATCACCTATGTGGCAAGTTCCGCATTATCATAATTCAACAAAATTGTTAATCTTTTAAAAGTAATTAATTCACTTGTAAAATGTAAAAGTAACAACATTTTAAAGTACATAACTTGCAGAATGTCAAAAATGTCTATGCAAGTAGTGCTAGATAACGTATTTTTTTAATTTTAACTAGTGATGTTCCTGTGACACACAAATATCAATTTTTAGGAAAGTTTAGTGCAGAAATTTTTTTGCATCAAAAATGATGTTCTTTATTAGGTAGAAACACGCTTATACTTGGTGCAAAATGAGCTTACCTTTGTTTCTTTCCGTTGACAACGATCAACGTAGTGGGAGGCCCACTATTTTTAAAAGTTGACCCACTTTTTCAAAAATAGTTTGTCCTTGGGACCCAGGTTTGTGAGCAACCAGCGAGATTCCTGCATGGCAAAACTAAAATTTTCAAAACTGAAATTGTTGATAGTTGAAAACTATCAAATTTTTAGTTTGCAAATAGAAATAAATAAGTGTAAACTGTCAAAATTTAAAAATGCACCAGAAGATTAACGGAAAAGCACCAAATATTTTCATAAACAATATTTTTTTTTTGTAAAAAGTTTACCTGTATATTTTCTTACGATATATTGTTGCTGTTTTTTTCTCTCTCCAGATTAGCTGTTATTAATATCTATATTGATACGTTTTTGCAGTCCATCTATGTGTGATCAACGTACCTGCTTGCGTCAGATTTCTAGACGCACTGATTTCTACAATAGATATGCACAGCAGCATTCTCAGATGACATCTTGGTTACAACAAATTCATCAGCATCACTATTATAACGTAGCGAATCAAGCAGCAAATGTGCATTGGACAAATAATGATGAAAACGTCTCTGAGCAGCAGGGATCACGTGCATCATCTCTCGTAGAGAGGACGAGTGACTCGTGCCTATCTGAGGAATTGGATGAAAGTGATGAATCGAGTTCGGATGCGGAAACGACCACTGAGGAATCGGAAGATTCAGACTCCGGTAAGTAAACAAAGTTATATGAATTTACGATATCAAGTACTGCTTAAACGAGTACTATCTGCTCCAAGAAATACTATTCGATTAACAGGGGTCATTCCGACGAAAATGGTACAAATCATGTTTGAAACTCTTTACTTAAGGTAGTAGTCTGGTAACTTATGCCTATTTTCACGGCTTTTTTGGAGGGTGGTTTTTTTATAGGAAAATAAAAATGAATCTTCTTGAATATTAGAGTGTTTTTATTTACATATTGAAGATATAAAAAATTATTTATTTGAAAAAATTTAATAGTTTTTTACTATTATTATTGCCCCTCGAAGTTGGAACCTCAAAAAAAATGCGTGTGGGTGGCCCGGGTGATTTTGGCTCTTGATGTTATCTGAAATCAAATATTCTTGATTATTCTTAATCTATAGACATGTCATTCTGGTCGGAACTACTGAAGTTAAATTTGAAGGGTAAATAATAAAATGGCGAACTTTGAAAAAAAAGTCCTTTTATTTTAGCAAAGAAAGGGTTGTAAAATAAAAAGTATGGGGTGAAAAAAATTCTCGTTAGTTCTGACGAGAACTATGAGTGTGTAGAACAGCCTGTTAAAATTTGAAAGCAATCGGTTCAGTAGAAAAAAGTTAGGACCCGGGCCGACCAGAAAAACAGTGTTTTGAGAAAAACGCGTTTAAAATTTAACAACAAACTCCGAGGCGCTCTAGGAAACTCATTATAACTCCCGAAATATTTCGAATTTCTGTCTGAAATTTTGTACAGTATATTCTTAAGACATTGTACATTCAAATTAAGCAAAAAAAAAAAACTTTGCTTTTTTGAATCCAAGTTACCAGACTACTATTTTAAAGGTTAGACTCTGAGGCGCTCTAGGACACTCGTTCTAACTCCCGAAATATTTCGAATTTCTGTCCAAAATTTTCACAGTATATTCTCAAGACATTGTACTTTGAAGTTAAGCAAAAAAAAAAAAAAAATCGATTTTCTGAACCCAAGTTACCAGACTACTCTTACCTTAAGATTATCAATTTAAATAATTTCCACCAACTAATCATTTTTTTTATTAAGTTTCCATTTATTTGTATAATGAAGTATAAATAACTAGTACATGACTCATTTATGAAAGGATTTTAAATATTTTGATCACTTTGTTTAACAGAGTGGACAAATAAGCCTTTAAAAATATCTGTATAATCAGAAAGAAAAGTTAGAATCACAGAACAAGCAAAAAGTCGAATAAACAGCCTAAAACTGTAAGTCTTTTTGCAATTTCAAGAAAAAGATCTATTTTTTTCATCATGAAATCGGCTCTAACAGAGTGGACATCCAACAGTTCAAATTAACTACCATAAGAAAAGAATGAGGCTCACTCATCATGAGGCAGCACATCTCAACTTAACTGTGCCTCGTTGACTAATATTCCGAACAAAGGTTTTACAGCCTATTTGTAACAAGTTTCAGGGCTAACTAACTCTTACTCTAAGTTATGAACTGTAAATTAGTACAGTAATGAATTAATAAAAATAATTTTATATCGATGGATTTCTTTTAGATAGCTCTGGTGAAGGTCTGGAACTAAATATCGATGCTATTGTAGCATTCAGAGAATCAAAAGAAGGTATTTTTCTTTTATTCTATTTGAATTAAATAACAAATTAGTCACTTGAACTAAATAAGCATGATCTGTTGTACAAAACATTATAAACATGATCTACAAAATGTTTAAAAGTAGTATCCATGGTGTTCAAAGAATAAAATTATTTTTTACTTTTTAGAGCAATTGCGGATTGATGTTCTGAAGTCGGTTCAATTTTTTGTTTTCAAAAATATTTTTATGAGGCTATAAGTAAAACCACTAATTTCTTATAGCATATCATTGTTTTTTACCTGAATTGTTTATTTCAGAAACCACCCAAATGACAAAATTTCTAACTTTGAAAAAACATTCATTTTTTCACGTTAAACAATTCAATTGCGATTACAACAATATTTTCTGATAGAAATATATCTAAATATGATTATGAATATATTTCTGTTTAAAATATTGAAATCCTAATTGAATTTTTCAACAATAACGGTAAAAATACTTTTTCGAACTTTTAGTGTATTTGTTGCTTGAGTGGTTTCTGAAATAAACAATTCACTTCTGCTTTAGCAAATTTTGTTAAGACTTTGCAATGTTACTCAAATTTGTGATAAAGTATTTTTTCTTTTGTAAAAAATATAGCTTCTGATGATGATAGCTTTGAAAAGTTAGATGTCTCCTCTGAAGATTTTGAGTATGTTGAACTGGGAAGCCTGAAAACAAGTAATAACACTATTTCATTTTCAGTTTATTATAATCTGCATTGTCCTGAAATGAATGATTTAGTTATTTCCTTTAAAGGACTGTTTTTCCTTATAAAAATGTTAGTTACTGTAAAGTTGCTAATTTTCATAAAGCTTTCATTTTCGCGAGTCTGTCAGGATCACGAAATATTTCAACGTAAACACATACGTAGCAGGAGCTCCATTTGAGGGTTTGTTTTTGTTTTTGAATATACTTTGCTATATTATTTGCATTGAGTACATATCCTTTGCCCCATGGAAAATTAAGAAAACTGATGGGCCTGGCAGCATGCACCAGTACTTTGCTGATGTTAATAATGTAAGAAAAGTTGGAATTGAAATATTGAATATTTTTACTAAATAACTTGTTGGGAAAAAATACCAACTTTATTAAAACATGAAACTACAGAATATTTCATATTACATGACTCACAGTGAAAAGTTAAACCTTTTCAGTGAAGAAAGGTTTTGATCTTACGATACTAAGCAGCCTTTCTCATTAAAGTTGCTTAGCTTTAAAAACTTTTTTGCAAAACTTTGCATGTTTTGAAAAAGGTGTTACATGTCTGCAATATTTTTGCAACTTTGTGCTTTAATAATGTTGAACTTTATCCCTTATTAAAACTAAAGAAATCAAACATTTTATTCAGTAATACAAAATCAATATGTAATTCCAGCACAATAAGATCCAAAAAGGATTCTTGGCAAACTGCCAACAGTTCCAAAGGAACTAGGCCACAGTGCAAACACAAAATTCTACCATTAGCTGGATGTAATATGAATTTTCAAACAAAATGATGACTTAACAAAAAAGGAATCATGATACAAAAATTTACAAACATTACGAGGCGTGTTCAAAAAGTAAGGGCCGTTTGGTCACAGAAAAAAAATATGCTCATAAGAAAAAAATTCATATTTAGTTAGGTACAAACTTACTTTAATTATCTACATAATCGCCGTTCACTTCTAAGCATTTTTCGTACCGCTGCATCAGCTTCTTTAACCCCTTTGCGTAGAAACTTGCCGCCTGAGAGTTGAAACAGTTGACAAGCGTTTTTGAGTCCCTCTTCGGTTTCAAAACGTTGTCTACCTAGTCGCTGTTTAAAATGTAAGAGGAAGTAGTCGCTAGGTGCAAGATCGGGACTGTACGGTGTGTGGTCAAAAAGTTCTGTATGAAAATCTTAAATTTTCTCCTTGGTTTTGGCAGCAGTGTGAGGATGCGCTTCATCGGGGAGGAAGATTATGCCTGATTACAATTCCCCACGGCGTTTGTTTTGGATCGCACGCCTTAATTTGTCGACAAATCACAGAATGCAATTCACAGTTGGCGGGATCAACGATTTTCGTGGCCATTGTTCTTTGGTTTCACAGACAACAGTAATGAGAAATGAAATAAATGACGCTTTAGCTTCACAAGGAGTCAGTTAATGGCCCAGCAGTAGTGAAAATGTGTTTCGAAGCGCCATTATTTAAATACAAGCAAACGGACCTTACTTGTTGAACGCGCCTCGTATTTTTCTAAAAATTCAGAGAAATGCCATGAAATTGAAATTAGCAATTGGATGGCTGAGATTCAAATTTATCTACCAATTTTTATAGGGTTCATTCTTGATAGTTGAAATTCTCAACATGCTTACATTTTTTCTTAATATTGGTTATTCATGGAGGTAAAGATGTTTAGAACTCCAAAAGTCTTGACTATTAGAAACTTCATTTGCATATATCAGAGGCCAGCAAGGTAACTAACTCCATCTCTTTTAAGAGATTCATCAACAAGAGTACCAAATAATTAAATTTTTATGTGTTTTAGATTGAAAAATATCCATTCGCCACGCGGTGAGTGCAAAAATTTAAAAATGATGGTTAAAAAAAAGATGCTCACATTTGTTTCGAAAAATACGTTTGTATTCTTGCTCAGTATGATTTGTTTCGTGCATCACTCCAAAGATAAGAAGAAATATCGTAACCTGGAAGCCGATGCTAAAAGATTGCTGAAAAATTACATGTAAACATTTAAAGTTCACTTTGCACGTGGCATCGAAAAACCACATGAAAATATGCCCAAACTGCTGAGTATTTAGCATATAAAAGTCAAATTAGTAGGATTTTATCATTCAAGTTGGAAACAGAACTTGAGTAATGAAATATTTAAAAAATATGTAATATTTTTCAAAATGGGGCAGTTTTTTTTTTTCTTTTTTTGTCGTGGTTGTTACTATAACAATTTTTAGATTTGCTGAATCAATGCCAAGAAGCTATAAAGGGTATGCTGTCCACTGGTTCGTAATTGAAAATTGAAATTTTCTGATCTACTGTTTTTCCCTACAAAGTTCTAAAATCTTTCTTCTAACGAATTTAGGATCGTTTTTATTCGGTGTGTGTATTTTAAAATACAATCAGCAAAAGTTTTTCGCTTTTTCTTTCCCCTCTAAGTTGAAAAAAAAAAAAAAAAAACTCTTTAAAAAAAATATTTTTTTTTTATCGTTTTTCACCACAAAAAATCAATTGCACTCGCGGGCCGCAGGTTGTGCGCCCCTACGTTATGTATATGAAATCAACTTATGGAGATCAGATAAAATTTTAAAAATTTCCAGCTTACAAAAACACTGATACCTCCTTTTTTTTGCTAAACTAAATGCTTTTATAATATACTTGTGATGGATTATAGTTTTGACTACATGCAGTTTTGGCCACTACTTTGCACATGCAATGATCTGAAGCAGCGTTTCACTACCTTTTTTGACCCGCTGTGCGGTAAATGCTTTTGAAAAGATTTTGCAGACCAGCTAGATTTCCCCCGTTTCTTCCTTCCTTTATTTTTTGCAGAAAAAATTTGGATCAATCAAATTAACTTAAAAAATATATATACAAAGCAATACGAACAAATAAATGAATAAAACCTATGGATTAAAAATGTATCCCAAAAATTATTTAAGAGTAATGATAAGTAATTCTTATAGTTAGATACACATAATTGAATAAACATTAGTAAAATGTAACAGAAAAGTTCTAAAATTTATCAAAAACTTCATGTAACAATTGCTTATGGGATATTGTTTATTTAGTGAGGAAAGTTTATTAACATGGACAAGCAAAGATTTCTTGAGAACCGTTAAAATTTTTCTCCAGGCCATGGATGCAAGACCTTCCGTCTTAGGACGGATTTCTGTCTTGACAAAATCGCCAAGACGGACCATGGAACGGAAAAAAAAAATCGATCTCATTCCTTTAATATTTACTTCCAAAGAAAACAAAACTGAAGGGAATATAAAATCAGATTTCTTAAAAGTACATTTTAATCATTATTCCAATCCTAAACTATTTGTATCGAAGCCTTTCTTTCTCTTTCTGAATAAACGAACTGCAATGGCATAATTCCTTTGTCGGTGTCGATTCTCTTCTACCCCATCCATTCCCTTCCCTTAACTTCATCAAACATGACCTGCAATTTCGTTTTTAGGATTTCATTTTCTGTGCCTCCTCATCCAACGTCGTCAAAAATTGCCCCACCCTTATCCTAATATCACTAAACATCGTCTAAAAATAGGTTTTTTGAACTAAAGTCTCGACAAATCCCCCCCCCCCCCCGATTACTATACTTAAAACTATGATATTGCTGCTAAAAGTAAAATTAAGCCCCCCCCCCCCAGTTTAGACAATTTAATGAATAATATATATATATGTGGCGGCCAAAAGATTTGAAGTGAAGATATTTTGATAAAGATGATCTGATGACGGTAGCGCGAGCTCATGGAGCAAGCGCAAACGTTCGATAAATAAATTGAAGATTTGTATAACAGACAAGGTTTTACAGTTGTAATCTACGTTAATAAAAGATATATTTTACACTAAATTGGTGAACCCGGACGTGATCTATACAATGTCTGAGCAAGAGTTATTAAAAAAAATAGCTGATTTAGAGTTTACAGTAGCGAAGCAGGAATTGCTTTTAAATGAAGCACAGCAGACAATGCAGGAGCAGAAAAATACGACTGCCACTGCGACGATGGACTCTCAAATTTCGCCAAGTATTGTACAGCAGTCTGTTTTGAGAGTGACCGCCAAGCTTCCGCCCTTCTGGCCGGAAAAACCAGAGTTATGGTTCTCGCAGGCGGAATCGCAGTTTGCACTATCCGGCATCACTCAGGACATTACGAAATTTCACCATATTGTGGCCAACTTGGACGCAAGATATGCGGCTGAAGTTGAGGACATTATTAAGTCACCGCCAACAAGCGCCATGTATGAACATTTAAAGAAGGAGTTAGTCCTAAGGCTCTCGGCGTCCGCTGAGCGGCGCATTCGGCAAATTCTCGATCAAGAAGAGCTTGGCGACCAAAAACCGTCGCAGTTTCTCCGACATTTAAAATCTCTTGCCGCCGGTTCGGTGGAGTTGACGGAACCCTTGCTTCGCACGCTATGGCTACAGCGTTTGCCTGGACACGTACAGGCTATTCTGCAGGCGCAGGCGTCACTTTCGGCTGAAGAAATGGCCAAAGTGGCAGATCGCATTCTGGAAGTCCACGTTGCACCTCACGGAGGAGTTGTCAACGCCATTGCCCAGGCAACCGACTCAAATATAACTAGCCGCATAGAGGAGGAGATGCGTGAACTTTCTAGGCAAATTGCAGCAATAAAGATGGGGTTCCGATCTACATCTGAAGGTCGATACTCCCGTAGTAAATCTCGCCACCGCCAAGCACGAGAACGTAATAATGTAAGCCCGCGCCGATTCAGCCCTCGAAAATCCAGCCCTCATTTTAGTATCGAAACTTCTCCTTTTTGCTTCTATCATCTAAAATTTGGTTCAAGAGCACATCGATGCAAGTCCCCATGCACATGGTCGGAAAACGAGAACGGCGGCTATTAGCGGCGACGGATAGCTGCCTACCTGAGGGAAGTCGCTTACTTGTGACGGACCGTTCATCAAAGATAAGATTCCTTATTGACACCGGATCCGATCTATGCGTGTACCCACGATCAAAAGTTATGAAACGGCTACCTATATCTAATTTTGAACTCAACGCGGCCAACAATTCAACAATAAGAACTTACGGATCAATCAATTTGTCGCTGGACATTGGTCTTCGGAAAATGTTCTCATGGCGCTTCATTGTGGCAGACGTTTCTGTTCCAATTATTGGATCTGACTTTTTATCCCATTTCAACCTGTTACCTGACTGCCGCAATAAGAGATTAGTGGATGGAGCCACGGGGTTACATGTTCCAGCGCACACTGAACTGACAAAGCAACTTAGTATCAAACTTTTGAAGCACCGCCCCTCGCCATTTACAGAAATATTGGATGAATTCCCAGACCTCAAACGCCCGTCTGGAACACCTCAAGAAGTCCGTCACTCAACAAAGCATTTCATACGCACCACACCTGGTCCACCCGTCTCTTGTCGTCCACGGCGGTTGGCTCCTGATAGACTAAAAATTGCAAAAGACGAGTTCGAAACCATGATCAAAGAAGGAACTGCCCGGCGTTCCGAATCCCCATGGGCTTCGCCATTGCACCTAGCTCCTAAAAAATCTAATGGGTGGCGCCCTTGCGGGGATTACCGCGCCTTGAACTACCGTACAATACCTGACCGCTATCCTGTCAGGCATATTCATGATTTTTCGAATGGAATTAAAGGGTGCAAAGTTTTCTCTGTTATAGACCTAGTTAAAGCATTTACGCAGATTCCAATCAACCCAGAGGATATTCCTAAAACTGCCATCACAACACCATTTGGCCTCTTCGAGTTCCCGTTCATGGGTTTTGGATTAAAAAATGCAGGGCAGACATTTCAACTATTCATGGACGAAGTTCTCAAAGGTCTGGATTTCTGCTATCCCTATATCGACGACATTCTGGTCTATTCTAAGAATGCGGAAGAACACAAAACGCATCTGCGTCTGATATTTCAACGGCTGGTCGCACATGGCTTATTGATTAACTCTGCAAAAACCGTCTTGGGGCAACATACTGTCACTTTTCTGGGATATGAGGTTTCCGTCAACGGCACTCGGCCACTGCCTGAGCGCATCGCGGACTTGCAAAAGTATCCACTCCCCAAGTCAGCCCGAGATCTTCGCCGTTTTCTGGGAATGATAAATTTCTACAGGCGTTTTCTGCCAAACGCTGCCCGATTTCAGGCCCCACTTCATGAAGCAGTCGCCTCTCTACGCGGATCTCAACCAATTGCATGGAACCCTGATCTGGAAAGGGCATTCGAGGACACGAAAAAGATGCTGTCGGATGCGACACTTCTGTACCATCCCGCACAGGAAGCACCTCTGGGACTATTCACCGATGCATCTAACCATTGTGTCGCAGCAGCAATGATGCAATTCGTGGACGGAGGATGGCAACCTATTGGATTTTTCTCCAAAAAGCTTACCCCCATGCAAGCCGAATGGCCAGCATACTACCGCGAGCTGCTGGCTATCTTTAAGTCCGTGCAGCATTTTCGTCATCTTTTGGAAGCTCATCATTGCACGATATATACTGACCACAAACCCATCACGTTCGCCTTTCAGCAGCGACGAGATAAACTTCCACCGGTTCAGTTAAACCAGTTGTCTTTCATCGGGCAATTCACTACCGACATACAGCATATCAGCGGAGCCGATAATGTGGTTGCGGACACCTTCTCTTGGATCGCAGCTGTTAACATTTCGCCGGTCAACATCGACGTTTTGGCCAACGCTCAAGCGAACGACCCTGAACTACAGGAACTACTGTCATCAAAGAGCTCCTCCTTACACCTGGAATCTGTACAATTTCATAATAGTAACACGAGGCTGATTTGCGACACGTCGCTGCCAAAGCCAAGGCCCTTCGTTCCGACACCACTTCGAAAACAGGTATTCAACTACCTACACGGCCTCAGTCATCCAGGAACCCGGGCATCAGCACGACTAGTATCTTCCCGGTTCGTGTGGCCACGCATTCAGGGTGACTGCCGAGTTTGGGCCCGAGCTTGTCAGCAATGTCAACAGGCAAAGGTGGGGCGACACGTCCTTTCACCACTGAAGGAATTCACCTTACCGCAATCTAGATTCCGACACGTGCACATTGACCTGGTTGGACCTCTTCCTTTGGTGAAGAACTACAAATACTTGATGACTGCCGTTGACCGCTTTTCTCGATGGCCAGAGGCTTGGCCACTGGAAGGGATCACAGCCGAAGAAGTCGCCCACGCCTTTGTCACTGGATGGATCTCTCGATTTGGTTGTCCCGAAACCATCACAACAGATCAGGGGCGACAATTTGAGGCGCAATTGTTCTCGCAGCTAGGAAAATACTCCGGTTTCTGGCGCTCTCGTACCACACACTCAACGATGAGCAGGATCAGGCAGCGACAAACCACTCCCAGGCTCTCCCAAACCTGAACTCTTTTGCTGACTCAGGGTCTACCTCACCAAAACAAAATAATAAGCTGCCTGGCATCCTCAAGACTCCGGGCTACACTACACGTTCAGGTCGCCACGTCCGGTTCAAAATACCGTATGTTGGAACCATATACTACCCAGGGGGGTATTGTGGCGGCCAAAAGATTTGAAGTGAAGATATTTTGATAAAGATGATCTGATGACGGTAGCGCGAGCTCATGGAGCAAGCGCAAACGTTCGATAAATAAATTGAAGATTTGTATAACAGACAAGGTTTTACAGTTGTAATCTACGTTAATAAAAGATATATTTTACACTAAATATATATATTTTTTTATGGTTTTATTTTCTTGGGTATATATTGGGTTTTATTTTCATTGGGGAGGGGGGGGGTTTCAAATATTTTCCGTCTTGGAAGCATGTCCTAACTTGAACCCATGCTCCAGGCTGGTGCCAGTCGATTGAGGATCGCTGATCTAAAGCACCCAAAATAATTATAAAATATTTTGTCGAATTTTAATTTCTTTTGAATGTTAATGATGACGAACGTGACTTTGTTTTCCGGAATTATAAGGATGTTTCATGAAGAAACTGAAGATGAGTGTTTTAAGTTATAACTCATAAATAACTCTAAAACCTAATGTGTTTACAAACACTTCACGAAAGACTGTATTTCACTATAATATCAGTTATTGTCAGGTTTTTGAACCAGTTTTCGATATCAAAAACCCGACCCCGTTCCATTGTTGCCTTGAAAGAGCTTTCTGCAGTATTCTCTTCATAATTTTTGCATTATTTACGTTGTTTTTGATTTCAATCAAAGAATCACCCAACTTGTGACTTTCTCTGTCATGTTCAACCTAGCACAAGTTTATAGCCTTGGTATTTTCTTGCAAACCACAGGTGTGATTGTTCCAGTATTTTACCGGATTTCCTGTATTTTCATCTTTGAAAACACTGGAACTACTGTATTTTTAGGAAAACCTACTTTTTTTTTTAAATTTTACACAATTGAATGAAATTGTGGATTAATGTTTCCTTTTTTCACATTGTATTGAGAGTGATTGTGTTCTGGTTAAATACCCAAATTCAGTGTTTTTCCATGCGTTAATCCCAGAAATCGGGTATTTCTCAAAGTACTTTTTATCCCCCCTTTGATTATTTTCCTTTCATTACAAATTGTTCCGCCATTATTTCGATAATTATTGATAATATACATCATGCAAACCTCTCAACATGATTTTTATACTTTTGATGACTTTATTTTGAAGAATGATTTATATGTATACGATATGAAGGGCTCGGGTATAAATAACGGTAACTGCATTTTTAAAATCAAAGGTATGGCTTGTGAAAATTTCGAAAAATTACTGTAGGAAATATTTTGATTTTAAAACCAAAGTGCGTGTGTGTAGGTACATTATTAAGGGGATGTGTTTATCCTTAAACCCTGTAATATTTCTGTTTGTATGCCCCCATACCATTGTTTTCACCAAATGATTAGAGTTTTACAATTTTGTCAGATAACACTCACTGTTTATGCCCGAGCCCTTCACATGCAGGGCCAGTCTTAGGCCGATTGGAACGATTTTGCCCAATCGGGCCCCGCTCTAGCAAGGGGCCCCGCGCCAACAAATTATTTTTGCCTTTAAGTAAATGAGAAAAAAGAACTATATCAAAAGAAAAAGCTAATTGGCAACATTTAACTCATGTTTAATCTGTTTGAAAGTATGGTGCTACGTTTAGTTCAATTTATGCTGTAGGAAAAATGGTCCCCGCGCCGACAAATTATTTTTGCCTTTAGGTAAATGTTTAAAAAAAATTATAAAAATAAAAAGCTATTTGGCAATATTTACCTGGTGTTTAATTCGTCTGAAAGTATAGTGCTATGTTTAGTTCAATTTATGATGTAGAAGCAGGGGGCCCCGTACCGACAAATTATTTTTGCCTTTAGGTAAATGTTAAAAAAAAAAAACTATATAAGAATAAAAAGCTATTTGGCAATATTTAACTGATGTTTAATCTGTTTGAAAGTGGTGCTACGTTTAGTTCAATTTATGATGTAGAAGCAGGGGGCCCCGTACCGACAAATTATTTTTGCCTTTAGGTAAATGTCAAAAAAAAAAAAAAACTATGAAAATAAGAAGCTAACTGGCAAAATTTACCTGGTGAAAAATTTACCTTATCCGTCTGAAAGTATGGTGCTACGTTTAGTTCAGTTTATGATGTACGAGCAAGAGGCCCCGCGCCGACAAATTATTTTCGCCTTTAGGTAAATGTTTAAAAAAAACTATATCAAAATGAAAAGCTAATTGTCAATATTTAACTGATGTTTAATCCGTTTGAAAGTATTTTGCTACGATTAGTTCACTTTCTGGTGTAGGAGAACTTTCTGAAACTTTTGACATCTCTATTATTCTATTGAAGTTATCAGATACATTCCCAAAACTACTACTGTCAGATAAATTATTAGAAAAATTTAAACATTTGTCGGTTTGAACATCTTAAATCCAAGGTCGTACCTACGGCAACTTATACTCTACTGTCAAAAAAATAAAAAAAAAACCATAATCGGCCTGCCTCAACATCAAAATTCTAAAAGATTATCGTCACTTAATATTATGGCTATAGGGGCCCTTCGTAGGGCCTTATTGTACTGGGGTCTCCCATTTAAAAGGCAATTAAGGTATTTACTTATTTATTTGGAGGCGGGCTTATTAAAATTCATCAACAATGAAATATTCTCCAAGAAAACACTACTAATGTTTACAGTTGCCAGTATGAAACGTAAAATATCAGTTGTACAAGCACGTAAGTTAAAGGGAAACATAAGAGCATTTTTCACCCGGTGAGTTTTTCAAGGGCGTTTATGTTAGGGGACCCATGAGGCCCTATTTTTTCCAAAAATCAACAAACACACTTAATCAAGATAATTTCTGAGCTTTTTGCCTTAAAAAAGCAAACTTTAGAGAGGTTATAGCAAACCGTCCCGCATAGCTAGAGGTGGATGGCAATTTTTTATCTTTTCACGAGTGGCGTAACGAAAGCATAGGTGCTTTCCTGTGCCAGATTTATGGAGGAGTAGTAAATTTCTGTTTCTATATTCTGATAAATTTCCAAAAATTTCTGGAAGACTCAGTGGCGTAGGAACTTTGTATAAACTGGAGGAGCCCGGCGCAATTCCAAATCTTTGCGTTTTCTGGGGGGGGGGGGGGGGCAAGACACACTTTTAGCCCCTTTGCGCAAGATTAATTAAAAATTCATAAAGGTTCAAATAAACAAAAAGGAATTTAAAAACATTGCCAATATCTCTTTCTTCAGAAACATGACAGGTTTAACTACACTTTCATTTTTAATATGAACTTAGTTTAAGATGGAATATTTTCTCAGAAATAGGAAATCTCAAACTTCTGACGGCAGGGTCGGACTGGGCCTTATAAAAGTGGCACACCCCAAGTTTCTGAGGGCGCATGTCAAGGGGGGGAGAGGGGGGCAATCACTGAAAATATGTTCAATTTTTCTTCCACACCATTCAATGCAAATTAAATACATACAACAATAATAATTTAAGAAATGATGAGTATTACATTCATAAAAAGGAACTATTTGAGCTCAAATAAAAAAATAATTATGAAAAAAGTAATTTGCATTCCTCATCAGCTGTTTTCAAAAACCAATTATTGAAAATATTCTAAACAACATTAACAAAAATTTGCGATAAGTATATGAGCGATAAGATTATTTTACTAGCTGGGATTATCTCTCTTTCTTGTTTCTCATGTATCCCCTTGAATAACATTTAATACATTTAAATTTTAAATGCGTTCTGACACGTGAAGTTTTTTTTTTTTTTTTTTTTGTATGAGATCGACAATCCGGTTAGGGTTTTTTTTTTATTTTAAATTTAATCTTAGTAGAAAGAAACTCTCACCACTATTATGTATTGACCACTAAAACTAACTGTATTTCTGCAATGGATTTACATTGTACATTGATACCAATGCTGATATTATTAGCCTTATTATTCAAATAAATACATGAAACATAAGAAATAACTATTTAAAAGCTGCTGTACACGATTTCTTAAGTACGTATTGTATCCAGGGTGTAAGATAAATCATGATTTTTTCAAAAAAAAGTAAAGCAAAGGATTTATTTGATTTAAATATGACTTTTTTAAACTTTCAATCAGATTATTTTTAAGACTTTAGAAACTTATGTTATGAGTTTATTTAGTTATAAATCTAAATAAATTTTAAATCGATATTTTTAAAAAATCACAGCTTTTTCATTTTGAGTGTCATTTCACCAACAAGCTTTCGTAACGTGATGAAAAACCAAACTGTCATTTATTACTTTAAAATAAGTATATCAAGGTCACAAATTTTGCGTCATCTCCATAGAAACCTAACTCGATAAACCTAAAATAAATGAATTGAATCAGCAGTTTCCATGGGAGACGATGCAAAATTTGGGACCTTGATGCGCCTATTTAAAAGTAACACAATATAATATAAGTTCATATGATTCAAATCAAATTTTTATTTAGATAGCATTGTATTACGCTATAAATACATATAAACAGAGGAAAATAAACAAATTGGCTTTTGGCAAACACCTTTCATAATCTTCCATGAGCTGACTTCTTTAACATTGAAAATTGCTTTTTTTTTCTCTAATTACGAAACACATTTCTGCAGTTTCCTGCAGATTTATGCTTCCTACCCTTATTTTTTCTACTTTTTAAATTAGATTGTATTACATGAGAAAAAAATCAAAAGATATTTAAACAAAGAAAAACTAATTATAAATTTTATTATTTTTTTTCGATTGAAAGAAATTTTATTGATAAACATATCAGATTTTTTTTCAAAATAAGTTTTACTCTTTAAGTAATCTCTTAATGTCGTAGTATTTTCAAATCAGGCTACTACCCATTTTTATTTGCCAGCTTTCTGGTAAAAATATCAAAATCTAAATATTTACCAAGGTAAATGTATAGGTTTGAGTAATGTATTTACTTCTAATTACGTGTGTTTTTATAATGTAACATAATTTAATGCATATTAATAGTAAAAAAAATTAAAAACTTCAACCTTTTCAATTGATGATTTTTTTAAATGTTAATTTATGAGTACACGCTTTACATTTTCTTACAACAATTCATGGTTGAGAAAATATTAATTTTTAGTTTCCTTTTTCGAATTTATACAAAATTGCACACACTATAGCGACAGGCCTAATTTTGTAGAACTTTTCTGCGCGCCCATTTTTTTTAGCTTGGTGCTTTAAAATTTTGTCCATTGCTTTTATTTAAAACAAAAAAGAAAGTCCTAAATACAGTGACTCAGTTACTAATAAAAAAAAACAATAACTACTAATTTAAAAGTGCCTCCTGACCAAGAAAATTTAATTTTTAGATTGAGTAAGGAGATTAGAATAGATAAAAATGATAAAAGTGGAAAACAATAAGGAACCAAATCAATATAACAAAGAACGATATTGCTGACTAAGAACAATTCAGAGCAAATGAAATTTAAAGTTTTCAAGGAGATTTCTATGGTTTAAACCAAAAAAAGATTTCAAAAATCAATGATTTTTTTGAAAAAAATCATTTGATTTAAATCGCAATTTAAATCACTGATTTAAATCATTTGATTTAAATCGTTGACACCTTGATTATATCTAATGTAATTCTACCTTTGCAAGTAAAAACAACGTTTAGGAATAAACTAGAAACTTTCGCCTATCAACCCTCAACATACCCGCTCTCATTCTTCAGAAGAAATTATCTTAGAGATAAGCTTTTTCTCGTTTCTGTTAGAAATAGACTAAGTGCTGACAGTGTTTTCTAGAAACACTAATTATTAAAAAATCAGACACGTGTTACGAGGTTACAAGGAACTCTTTCTTCAATGCAGAGAAAAAAACACGTGTGGGTAAAGGTATCTGACAGAGATTCTCGAATGTCTTTAAATCCATTGCTCACTTCTTTTTGCATTGAAGAAATATATATTCGTAGCCCCGAAACGCATCTCTCTCCCCCCCCCCCGTTTTTTTTCCGCTTACTTATGCATCTTAAGTAGTTTATACTTATTCTTACTTACCTGCACAAAGTATTTAAGTTATTTCTTTCTCAATTCGTCTAAAAATCTACCCAAATTCGAGTGGGAATCGTTAATTACACATTAAGATGAAGTATGAATATTTTTCTACATAAAGCATTAAGTTTCATATAATAAATTAGTGTTTATCCAGAACAGGAATTCTCAAGCATTGACCGGTACTCGTAGATTTTCCCCTATCCGCGTTAAAAAATTTCCTTATTTCAAAACATAGCAATGATAACATTTTATACAATTTTTGCGCCAATTTTATGATTACTTATTATAATTTTCAGATTTAGAGGTTCATTAGCAATAAAGTATCTTTACATTAAAATACTGTATCTTAAAGGTTCATTCACTATCAGGCCCGTCATTTATGGGGGCAGAGGGGGGCTTTCTGAAATCAATGTATTTACATACAAGTGGGCGTGGTTTTTAATGTTTTCCGATGAAATTACATTGTGTCCCCCCCTGGAAAAACTTGAAATGACGTCCCTGTTTACTATCTTTAAATGTGATTGGTTATTTAAATCGTAATAAAATCTTAGAAATAACTTTTGTAAAAGTTTTTAATACCAAATAGTTTTACTTTATAAGAAGAATATTTTAAAAATATATAGCTTCTCCGTTCTTAGAAGTTTTTTCGCAAAATTTTACCGTTCCTCGTATTGAGAAACTGCTTTGGAGTACATATGACCCTTATACAAAAACAAACGCACCTTTAACACTTTATTGAACAATTTTATACTTAAAATAATTATTTTATTTTTTTCTTTAAAAAAATATTTTTAATGTAAAATTATCAGCTAAATTTTTCAAATGCTTTCGTTTTGAAGCAAATTAGAAAAGGAAATATTTTTGGAGCAAAAAATAATAATAATAAATAACAATAAATAGCTAAAGGAAAATATAAAACTTCAGGGGGAAAAATTGTAGCTGAAAAAAAGTGATGGGTCAGGTTTTTTTTTTCCTCTCTTTTAAAAACTTTTTTTTTAAATGACGCAAAGTAAATCAAAGCATGGCAAATAATGGATAAAAATCGGTTTCATTTCTCACCTAAATCATAGAGATGTCCAATAGCGGAAAAATTTACTTCTGTTTTTCATTAAACTCACCAGAGCTCCAAATAGTAAACTGACTTTGACTGAAATGATAAGGGAATGGCTTTGTCGAGTTGCGGTCAATCCTCCTCCCGGATCCCTTGCCCCCCCCCCCCCCCCCCGCGTTTTTGTCTTGTTTTCCCTTTTTTTTTCAGAGCACTGGCCATAGCAACTTAAGCCATAGTTATGCCCACGGGGCCTAGTGCCCCTCCCTTGTTGTATGTTTTCCAGCCCACCACTGTCTGCTATAAGCAGTATTCTGAGAAGAACAAACACGCCGTTGGAAAATGGGAACAAAGGGGAGCGCTTTTGGGTCCAATGTTCCCGCAATAAAACCATAAAACTGTCCCGACTCCGCAGAAAATGCCGAGTAATCATTCAAGGTCGAACATTGGAGCATTGATTTTGGCACTCCGGGGGGTCCTTTTGCCGTGACTCACTTTCGAAGCAGCGTTGGATAACTTTCGCCCTCATTTTCTGATCAAGATATTTTTTAGTTTCGGGGAAGGCGTCCGCATTGCTCACACATGCCCTAGGGCAGGCGGGCCAGTTCGAGCCTGTCTGACGGCAAAATTCCAAATGGTACTTTTAAAAAATGACTTTGACGGTTTTTTGGTGAATTTCCTAGGAAAAGTAGGTCGCATATTTGAAAACAGGTTTGTAGAAAAAAACAATGTGTTACAAAATGTTGTAGTAAAAACTTTAGGGCAAAAGTGAAATATTTTTCAGAATAGTTTCTTATCCTCATTCACAGTAAATGAAAGGTACCTGTTTACGAAAATCAAAAATTCATTTTTTTCGCTCCACCCTAGTATTCATGGTTGATCTTAGGTAATTTTTAATTAATTTCAATTTTGAAAAACTTCTCTCACAACTGGCATTGCTAATAGGTATTGAGAGTAAGATTCTGAGAAGTATGATTATATTAGCCCGAGGTGACTTCTAGTCTGATTTACACTATATATTTTAATAAATCGAGTGGGCTTGACTTCATCAATTCACCAATATCACCCGTGGCAGTAGCGAAAGTCCTTAGCCTCATACGTTCAAGCTTGAATTCCTTTTTGTCAACATCGCTATTGAAGTGCTCTAAATCAAAGCTGCCGTCTTCAACGTCTAGCAGCTTAACTGGAACGAGAAAAGCAAACTTGTTTGCCAAATTCTGTAAATGCTTAAAACTATCCAGAATTTCTACCATTATTTTGTCTAAAGAAGAAAATGACTTTCTTCTCGGTTCGTTTTCATATGTCAGGGCAGCATCTTTGCTTCCATCTCCAAACATATGTTTCTTCGTTATTTTTCTGGGACGATCCATTAAAATCCCGAGATTTTCGCACTAAGTTTTCGCATAACTTATAACACCTTCTATAAGTTCTTATCTCTTCTCTGTAAGTAACATTTGCAGTGCATTTATTTTATATGCACACTGATACAAGCTGAGCCCGCTGTTTGTAAATATATTTGCGCATCATTGACTTCCTGCAGTACAGGCTTCCATAGGCCTAAAAAACACAGAAAAGAAAATGATTGCATTGCAATCAGCAAAGCTCCTGCTTCTGTCCGAGTGTTCAAGCTCTCGCCTTTCTCTGTCAGTTTTTCTATCGCTTCCAAAATTTCCTGATATTTGTCCTACACCATGTGCCAGTGATAACGAACATGTTTGATAGTGATAACCATAGTGGGTAATTCCATTGTGACTAACATAACATTTAGAGTAAATTTTTAATCTTTCTTTCTGTGTGTGAGCCTTATTTTTGTCACAATACCAAAAACAAGGTGTTATTCTTCTCCGCATAGATGAGTTGTTTAAGTTAATATACAAAAAGAATAATATTAATTTCATTTTTGGCAGTTAGAGGACATTTTGATCAACGTGACTAACATAACAGATTTGAAACAGATCTGTTATGTTAGTCACGTTGATCAAAATGTCCCCTAACTGCCAAAAATGAAATTAATATTATTCTTTTTGTATATTAACTTAAACAACTCATCTATGCGGAGAAGAATAACCCCTTGTTTTTGGTATTGTGACAAAAATAAGGCTCACACACAGAAAGAAAGATTAAAAATTTACTCTAAATGTTATGTTAGTCACAATGGAATTACCCTAGTGATAACCATGCCAGTGATAACCATATGTTTGATTTAAAGGGAGAGGGGATAAAAAAGCTTTTGATGCAGATTTAGTTATACATAATTTGTCATAAAAATAATAATAATAATAAAATTGTTGCAGAATTTGCCACCCCTAGCAAAGTGCCCCCTCTGCCCCCCCCCCCCCCCCCCCCCACGCTACGCCACTGGGAAGAGCCCTCAAAGAGATGGGGGAGTTGGAGGTTTTTTTCAAAGTGGCACCTTCCCCCTTAAAAATATTCTCTCGTTTGGGCCGCTGCCTAAAATGTCTTCAAATATCATTTTAAAATATATATATTTAGAAAGGAGAGTCTGAATTTCTCCCCCATTCCTCTGACATTACCATTATTGTTTAGAATCACATTTCAAAAATTCAACGAGGAAAAATGAGAGCGCTCCACCCTGCCATCCTCTAAATTATTATTCTAAGCTTGGTCCCATTAGCCCTCTCCAAAATTTAAGCATATATACCCCACTATTTGCCTGCACTAGTTCCATTTAGTTCTTGGGAATATAACCAAAAATTTTTCGGATATATGAAATGAAACGGTTATATAAGTCTTTTCATCCTCAACGAAAGGGTCAGGGAAGGTGCATAAAATAGAACGAAAGGTTAGTCTGTAATGGCTTGTTTTAGCAAACTATTGATTTATTATTTTATTTTTTTTCTTGTAAAAAAATAGCGAAGCAAAAAGTTTTTATTTTAAAAAGAGTTATATTCATTTGAGCCTCGAACTAAATGTAATCATTTTGCAAAGGGGGCCCCGCCAGAGTTCTCCAATCGGGCCCCGTATTTGCTAAGGCCGGCCCTGTTCACATGAAAATTGTATTTTGCTCATTTTTGATGCTTACTTATGCTTTGTTAAGGGCTAAATAAATGATTTAGGACCTAACAACAGGGCTCTCACCAAGTCACTTTTGTTTTCATTGGTCACCAAAAGTCACTTTCAAAGGCCAAAAGTCACTTTTATGGGAAAAATGTTGATTTTATCACTTTTTTTTTTTTTTTTTTAATCTGACCAAGTGACAAATATCCTTTAAACTTTTCTTTCGACCATCAAAATCGTCGCTCAATACCGATACTGTACGAGGGCTGGAAGAAGAAAATTCTTTTTCCCCCTGGATGACCCTATTAATGATGAAACTGAAAAAAAACAACAGTTCTTTCATTCGCCTGTCCAAATGTTCCGCTTTTCCCGCCAAAGTCCGCTTTTTTTCGAATTTGAAATGGCCCAAGAAAAAAAAAGCTCCGTTGCACAAGTTCATTAAGCACTCAACAATCCGGTGGCTTACTTTAGAAAATGCTGCCGTGAGAATTTTAGAGCAATGGCCAGCATTAAAGTATTACATTTTGGAATACCTTCCTTCCAAAAAAAAGTGAGCGTGTGACAACGGCAAGCTCGTACAAGAGAATTGTTGCTTTATTGCAAACAAAAACAATCAAAGCACAGTTGTTGTTTGTGATATCAAATGTTGAGGTTTATTCAAAATTTAGCTTAATGTTTCAAAAAGAGGAACCTATAATATATGATGAAATTAGAAATTTACTTCTGATCATCATGAAGAGAGTTTTGCAAAACAGAGTGCATTAGTAATGCTATTGAAAACAAAGATCTTTTGAAAGAAAGATTTTTTGAATGTATTTGATAATGAAAACCTTCTGTTTTCACAAGACATAAAATGTAGAGAGCAAGTTGTCGCAGAAGTTAAGAAATTGCTCGAAAGCGTCCAAAAAGGATTTATGCACAAAGCAATAAGCCATTTTGTGGAATCTGGAAAATATTTAGTTAAAACAGTTTTCCAAAGTGCAGTTCAGAATGTTAAATATTTCCGCTTTTTGCAGAGAAAAAATTTCCGATGAAAAGAGCGCTGAAGACATTGTCAAAATTGCAAAGTCACTGCCTGGAGCAATAAATACATCCATCCTTCTTGATGAATGGCATCTTTTACGGACTGAAAACCTGCCAACCCGTAATGATAGAATTGATCATTTTTGGACAAATGACTTTGAGATAAAAAATTCTCTTGGCGAAACAAAGTACCCAATAGTACAGAAAATTGTAAAAATTTGCCTTGCTATTTCACAGGGTAGCGCAGATATTGAAAGAGGTTTTTCTCGTTCTCATCAAATCATTAGTGAAGATTGCACTAGTATGTTGGAGAACACTTTAAATGCCAAATTATACATTATGGATGCATTAAAACGCTATAATTACGAAGTAGATTTAGTTTCCATAACTAAAGAACTTCTAATCCTGCGCAGAAATGCCAATAATAGCTACAAGGAGTATCTTGAAAACAAAAGAAAAAACAAGAAGAAGATAAAGAAAGTATGCTTCAAGAGAAACAAAATGCAATGAAAAAGATGGAAGAGAGTTTAAAAAGCATCAAACAACTAGAAAGCAATTTAGCTCAAATGCAAAATAACGAAAAAAATCAAAAGAAGATTTCCACAAAGTTGCTTGCAGAAGCAAACGAAACATTGAAAAAAGTCATTCGAAACAAGGATTTCACAGAAATACAGCTTGCTCAGGCAATGATAGAGGGTGCAAAATCAGTCAAAGCTAATGAAGATGAGCACAGAGAAAAGGCTTGTAAAATAGAACAAAAATTGCAGAGGAGAAAGTCTTCTGTAATCACAACATTTTATCATAAAAAATCGAAGACTGATGAAATTTAAGCTTTTGTAAACTGCTGTCATTTTACGTACCAGGGGTGATTGTTTTCTAAAACTTTTCCAGCATTTTCTAGAACTTCCAATTTTTAATTTTAACATTTGTTTTAAAGTTAATTCCAATATAGAAATTTTCTTGAATTCAAGCTACATGTTTTTTCCTTTTCTGATTAGTTCTTTGTTTCATAATAGTTTGTTTAAATATCTATTCCATTGTCATAAAAGCATTTTCAGCTCTTGAGTAATGTGTTAGTTGAAAGTATGCTTTCAGTGTACTTTTCAAGAATTTAGATTATAGTATGAAAAAAAACCATGCCTATATATATGCATGTAATCGGGCTGTTGCTTTCTTTTCATTGTCTGGGGACTATCTTAGTTTATAGAAACTTTTTTTGATTTTATTTACTCATTTTATAGTCAAAAGATCGCCCCTCCCTGCTTTAAAATATGTGATTTGACATGAATAGGAAAAATGTTTTAAATTGTCAAAGCTATTTGTAGTAAATCTGCAGCCAGTTTTGAAAAATGTAATTCTTGTATAGTATTCTTATCTCTCGTCTATATCGTACCTGTTTCTCTTCAGAATTTTGTTTTTAGTAGAATTTTGGAATAGATACATTAGCAAAATAGTATTTTTTCGCTTTAGAAGTTTATCCTGTAGGACCAGCTATGATTTAAACCTGTTGGTTTCCTGAATTTTACTTTTAGTATCCAGGAATATTCTAAGTTAACTGATATTTGGAAATGTTTATAATATTCTTTGCAAATGCAATGCACCATTAATTTGGCTGATCGTTTTCAAGTGTTCGGCACATGCGCATTTATTATCTGAATATTTTCCATACTTTTCTTTTTTTTTTTTTTCAAGCATTCTACAGAATATTTTACCTGCTGTCATAGATTCCAAGTTTAGTTAATGTTTTCTAAATTGTTAGTATAGTCAGACACCCCTGGTATGTATGCTTGTGGCTGTTTTCTTGTTGTGATAAGGATAAAAATCTCCTTTTCAAAAAGTAGAAATATTTTTGTTCATTGATGAAAGAATAGTCAAGCATTTTTCTACTACTTCTATTTTTGAACAGTGTAAAGGGATGTGGTATGTACTTTTCTTGTTTAATTACTAAAAAAAATGATGACACAAACTAGTAAAAAATGTTTACTATTCTGTGTGTTCATGTTTCATAGTTGAAATAAAATGCTTACAATTTTGAAGTTTTGGTAGATAATATTTTCTGTGAATAAATTTAAAATTTAAGTGTTATTTATGTTCAAAACATTACAGGTAAAGTTTTAAATAATGATAAAATTGTGTAGGGTGGGTCGGGGTAATTTGGGTAATCGGGGGAATTTGGGTATAAATTTCATTTTACTAAATAAAATGAAAAATAATCATTTGAGATACCTACAAAAATTTACAGATATAAACATCCTCCATACCTATGAGAATATGCTGAAAAAATGTTTCCAACACTTTTATTGAAATTGATAAAAAATAAATTAAACTTTTTGAAGATGGCAGTGTAATGCGAACCAACTACTTCCAAATAGTGTTGCGAATGAACATCTGACTCTATGTTTTTCAAATTCAGTTATTATTATTGGTTATATATTACATTACATATGTCTACTCTAATTTGTCATTAAATTGAAAAAATTATCACTTTTAATTTTCATGTAATTAATGATTTAAAAACACGGGGTAATTTGGGTATACCGTTCATTTGCCAATCAGAAGGACAAATGATTATTTTAACAGACTACAAAAGCGAAAAAGGAAGCCCACTATTGTGCCTAAAGCTATAAGATTCAAAGAACTTTCAGATAAACCTGTTAAAATAAAGAAAAAATCTACAAAAACTATCAAGATGAGTCAGTTCGAGAAAACAAAAGTAAAAAGTGAAGATAACCTTTCCCAGCCTTCTACAAGCCATGTAGGATCATGGGTTTCAGTAAACTATCAGAGTGAATGTGGGAAAACTCAAAAAGAATTCAGGGGGCAAATAATTGCCCAAGACCCTAAAAGTCCCGAATGTTATATAGCATTAAATTTTTAAGGCAATGTGAAGGTGACGGTCAACGTTACATTTTCCCGGATGAGGATGATGTTGAATGGGTTAAGTTGGGACAGATTTCAGATACATTTCCCAGGGCTCGAAGTTGTCCTTAAATTCCTGAAATTCCTTAAAAAAAATTAAGTGTCCTTAAATGTCCTTAATTTTTTATATTCCCAATTAATGTCCTTAAATATCTATAATATTCTAGTTTTCTAAAAAAAATTCAACCGAATTCAACTGTAAGGATTTGAAAAATAAAAAATTTAACTTAAGAAATGGTAAAAATCGTTTCGCCTGCCACGTGTTTACTGCGCGTAAACGTGCGTAAGCGTACAGGCGACCAATCATACTTGAGAACGCTCATGCGGTGTTTCTGAATTGCGGCATCGGTGAAAAAAACCGTATTGACGTAAAAGGAAAGACAGCCAGAGTATCGTAACTGCAACTGCCGTTCTTGATTGTTTACATTTCGAATTCTAAGCGTGGCTTTGTGAAAGGGTGGTGTTTTTATTTTTGAATTAAGCAATGGGTCGAAAGACAAAATTTAATCAATCTTGGATTTCTGAAGGAAAAAAGGACCAAAATGGGGACAACGTCGGCAGTTGGTGCAAGCCATGCGATGAATACACTGCATTTTGCGTTGTATGTGAAAAATCGTTCAGCATTGCGAGCATGGGCTATTCCCAGATAAACTCTCATGCAAACAGTGAAAAACACAAAAAACTAATTAAAAGTAAAGTAAATCAATTGAGTTTAGTCAGCAGTTCATCTGTTCTGAAACTGGCATCAGCTACCGAAGGAAGTGGAAGAATGTGGTTACCATCTAATGCAAAAGAAAAAGCCATAAAGGCTGAAATTTTATTACTTTTGCATGCTATTAAATGCAATTATTCATTTTCGAATTTGGGAGATTTGGTAGAAATATGTGCCGAGGTATTTGATGATTCAATGATTGTGAAGAATATCACACTTTCAGAAACAAAGGCACGTTATGTACCCAAATTTGGACTTGCACCTTATTTTCGCAAACAATTGTTTCAAGACATTGGTAGGTCTTTTTTTACTCTCTATTTTGATGAAACAATAACGAAGCAATCCAAAAAACAACTGGATATTCACATTTCATATTGGTCTGAGAAATTTGAAAATATTGTGGTGTCCTATTGTGAATCTGAATTTGTAGGTCATTTAGATGCTGCTAAGATTTTTGAAATTGTGAAGAATTTCATTGAAAGCAATAATTTAAGTATTGATAAATGTTTGCAATGTTCTTCAGATGGTCCGAATGTGAATTTATTATTTTTGAAAAAATTTAACTGTTATCTGGATTCTTTGAATTTTAAGAATTTGGTAGACATTGGGACCTGTGCTTTGCATACTATAAATAATGGTATGAAAAAGGGATTAAATAAGTTAGATTGTGATGTTATAAGTTTGATTGATGATGTTTTTATTTTTTTGAGAATGTCTGCTGCAAGGCAAGAAGACTTTCATCATGTGCAAATAAATACTTTGCTTGGTGTGGAAGCTGATCATGTAATTTTGAAACACGTGAGTAGTAGGTGGCTTACTTTATCCCCTGTTTGTGATGGGTTCATTGAGCAGTATTCAGCTTTAAAAGAATACTTCTTAGAGTTCCTTCCAAAGAACAATGATGTTTCAAAACTAGGTGAAAGATATCGTAATATTTGTATATTTTTGAAAGATCCTATGACTCTTGTGTACTTACATTTTGTTTGTTTTTTTGCCTCGTGTTTTCTGCCTTATTCAACATTGCTACAGAAAAGCACACCACTGATTCACGTACTATACTCCAAATTGAATGAACTTTTGAGAAATGTCATGTTTAAGTTCATCAAACAAGATATTGTGAATGAAAAAGAAGGTTTGCCCTTAAAGAACATTGACTGTTGTGACTCCAAGTTTTGGGTTACACCTCGAAATGCAATTAATGTGGGATCCGGAGCATCAAATTTGCTCAATAAGGATTTTGATAAAAAAGAGCATAAAACTTTTTTATTATCTGTGAGAAGTTGTTACATGGAAACTTGTACATATTTTCAGAAAAAGTTACCGATTTCTAATGTTATTCTAAGAGATGTGCAATGCATTCATCCAGCATTGTGTAATCAAGAATTTTCTAAAGCTGCAATGAGCCGTCTTGTAGTACACTTGATGAAAGTTTCAAAAACAGACCACATTTGCAATGCAGTGAACACCGAATGGTGTATGTATGCTTGTGATAAGTTTGCTAATACATATGATGTTGATCAGGATATTTGCAAATATTGGAGTGATGTTTCTAAAATAAAAGATTCTGCTGGTATGCAAAAGTATCCAAATCTTAGTGCTTTCGCCAAATCTTGCTTGACTTTGTCTCATGGAAATGCTATTCCTGAGCGTGGATTTTCTATTAACAATTCAATTGTTACATCAAGTAAAGCTTCATTCTCAGAATTGGGTATCCGCTCCATAAGATTGGTAAAAGATTATGTCTACAGATATAAAGTGGTCAAAAACGTACCAGTTACGAAATCTCTAGTTGAAAGTGTTCAGAAATCCCATAGTGCATATGCTGCTCATTTGGAAGGACTGAAGCAGAAAGCTAGTTTGGAGCTTCAAAAGAAACGAAATGCAGAGGAAGAAGAGCAAGCAAGTTCCAAAAAACAAAAGAAGGAGGATGAATCAAAAGCTAAGTTAAAGGAATTGGCTATAAAGGAAAGAAGTTTAGTTGAGCAAGAAAATGCTGCACATTGTCTTCTCGCGGAAGCCAATGAAAAACTTAAGTCGGCAATTTCAAAAAGTGATATGAAATCTATAAAAGTTGCCCAAATTATGATCGACGCTGCAAATGAAAGCATTATTGCTGTATCTAAAAAACCTGTCACTGTTCGCCATGATGTAACTAAAATAAATGAAAGTCGCTAATCGCAATACATATATTTTTGTTTTATTTTTTAGAAATAAATATTTTAAACAGGAATTTTTAGTCATTGTTTATCAAGTTGCCAGATTTTACTCAATTTTTTAGGATATATTTGTGTACGTCATGTGATGTAGGTAAGTTGCTTCAATTGTTGAAAATATGTCAGTTTAGTATGTCCTTAAATTGTCCTTAAATTTAGCAACAATCTTGTCCTTAAATTTGAATTTTTAGACTTCCAGCCCTGATTTCCTGTTCGAGACTATAATGGAAGATTTTTTAAATTTGCTTGAATGTTTGCTCAAAAAAAACTACTGCCCATTCCATAATTGATTAGTCATTTTGTGCAATTTTTTGTACATAACCTAGAATTTGTTTTCTTTGTAACCTAGAATTTTTTTATTTGTAACCCACAATTTGTCTTAATACTCATAAAAATTAGTATTTATACTATCTCATTATTTATATTATACCTACATTCAACATAAGTTTGAAAAATTTAAGTAGGGTAGTTGTTAAAAACCAGGCTTTGCTCTCTAACCATTACTATACCCAAATTCACCCGTCCACGGGGTAATTTAGGAATAGTGAAACTTAATTAGCCATTAATATACAAATGTATCTATTAACTTGAAAATTGTTGAAAACTATTCTAGAAAGTCACAATGCTAAGATGAAACAAGAAAAAGAAAAATATATACATGTAATTTTTTTTATAGGACTGGAAAGCTCAAAGCAGGTCATTTTTATACCCAAATTACCCCGACCCACCCTACTTAGTATTTTCGAGGTAACAGTTTATTTTCGGTTGGTCACTTTTTAGTCACTTTTTAGTAAAAAATAGTCACTTTTTTCGGATCACATTCTAGGTGGGAGCCCTGCATAACAAGCAAAATATTTATTCTTTCAAACTAAAATTTGTTTTATTTATCTTCTCTGAGAGTTCATTGCATTATTTGTTTAATCATCTCTTTTTTTCAGTGGAATCCAAGAGAATCGTTTTCAAAAAAGCAGATTTTAAGGAAGAAGAACAAAGTGAAAAGGAGGTCATGGAATTTTTATATGGAGATCAGTCTTCTACAATTAGTGGATTAGAAACTTGCATGAATATAAACTTTAATCACTTTTGTGACCTTTATCAGCCTGTATTGTGGCCTGTTTTGCCTGTGCGTTTGTAACTTGGTTTTATGAAATAAATTTTCCTTTTTTTTAGTTCATCTATTTTTGACTACAAAAAAAATAGAAATTGCTTTGATACAATGTAAGTTATCTACATATATATAAATAGATGTAATGATATTTGTATACATGTATGTTCGTTCCTTATACAAATCTAGTTTTTGTCGAGTTTTCATCAAACTTGGCACAAAGGTTCCTCGATGCACTAGAATTCACTAAGGCATGGTTTTGAAAATTTAAAAAGCTCAAAATTCAAATTTTTGGTCTCAAAATGGCCATTTTCTTTCAATTTTGAATGTACAGAGTAATTGAGAAGCCTTTAAGCATACAAATTAATAAAATCTAAAACACTTTAAAATGAGTATTTTCCAACAAAGATTACAATTAACAATGAATTATTAATTTAAGGCACATTAATTTAAGGCTTGGAACATTGGCACAAATATTGGATGAGGCAGAAAAATTAGAGGTTGCAACAGATATTTAATGCTATTTTTTGCGAGCATTTTTTTGGTCCTCCTATTAGAGGAATTATGCAAAAGACAGATGGATGCAATTTTTATACGCCCATGTGGAATAGAATTCATTCAAATAATTTTCCAAAACTGAACAGCATACTCCAAATGAGGTCTTCTATATAGAGGCAGAAGAACCTTCTTAGATTTGTTTGAAATAGATCTATTAATAAACCCAAACATCCTATTGGCTTTTTTTACTAGCTATGCTGTGCTGCACTGTTGACTGAACTTAGTAATCAAATGTTGAAACATTTTTGTTTTCTTGTTCCATTGAATAGATCTCTAGAAGATTCTCTTGAGAAATCTCAATGTTTTTTTTTTTTTTTTTTTTTTTTTAACATTTGAGCTCAACCCAACTGAAGGTTAATAAGATTAAGAATGCACATTACATTTCTATATGATTTATTTCTATCCAAAAATCTAATACAGCAGTTGTTGAAATACAAAAATAGAATATATAACAAAATAAAAAGTTTTGTATATCTTTGAAGACAGACATGACTTCATAAAAAGTATGTTCCATATATTATGTGTAGGAATTTAAGTTACAACACATAGTTTAAAAGCATCATCATCAATGTTCAAAATCAAAACACCGGTTGTATCTATACATCAACCAAAAATTGAAGTCTATAATGGGTGAATATCGTGAAGTCGAAAGGACCAATTAAAAAAATTTTTGATATAAAAAGTTAAATGCACTGAAGGGGAATTGAAGCTGTCACTTTATAGCCAGGAATTTGCCATCAATGGATGCAACTGAATTTGCAATACCAACAAATGCTTGTGTAGAAGAATTAAATTCAGTCTGTATTTATTATTTTATACCAAGTTTCAACGAAAACACAAAATGGGGTGAATTCCCCACCCAGAGCAATAACTGCGCCCCCCCCCCCCCAGGATCAAAATCAGTGTGTGGAGGGGGGGCATACAGACACTGATTTTACTGGGAAAAAGGGATTGATAATTTTTCCCCAAAGGAACGACTTCTTTAGACAACTAATATCAGAAATCTCTGCAATGTTTAGGATGTCATTATGAATGATGTATTTTTCATCACAATAGTATTCTGATCAACATAATCATCCATAGTTTTTTCTTTCGATAAAATTTCTAGTTAAATTATAAAACATGAGCAAAACGAAAAAACATCAAACGCATAACATCAATGCTAGAAATATATGAATTCTAATACATTAATGTTTAAGCAAAAACATTGACATTAATGTTGCAACTCTTGTTAGTGTGTAAGTAACATGCTTAAAAAATGCTTACAAAATACTTATTTAAAATGCAAGACATTTCTTCTACAAAATACTTAATAAAAAGACTATAACACATAAAAGTTCTTAAATCAGAGGAAAAAAAGCATCAAGAGCTTTAACTTTAAGAACTGGGTGGTACACCTGCTGTACCGCAAGTCTTTTTTCCTTTGAGGACGGGGTCGAAATCTTCTACCCTTTAGAGCATGGAATTTTTCTAGGATTTCATACCCCCTGCTGGGAGATTACGGCTTTGTATTCGTACCGCGAAGTCGTAAAACCTAAGTGCTTGCCTTTGCACTTTCCCGTTTTCAGAGGAAAGGGGACCTGCGGTTCAACAGTTGTACCGCTCATCTCGAAAGGCAAACTTCTATATTAGTAGTCCGGATCCAAAAGGTTAAAACTTGCAATGCTTCCTTTATTTTTTTAACTGGCAATTTTTAAAGAAAGTGGCTTTTAATTACAAAACAGATTACGTGAGAACTTGTAGTTTTGGCATAAAAAGAAATCAGCAAAATTTATAGCTGCTGCTGCTATTAAAACTTGTATGTCCACACATTGAATCAACTGATTACATATGCTTTAGCTTCTTGTTGAAAGTGATTTTTAAATGTTCTTCAGAAAATGAACCCATTAATGCCTGACATTTTCTTTCCCCAAAGATATTTTGTATACTGGTTACAAATAGTGTTTTATGGACAAGAAAAATAATGAAAAAAATATCATGTAAAAAATAATTTTTTGTTAAGAAAAGAAAAATCGTCCCTGGAAAGGGATGCTAGGCACCAGAGGGTAGATACTTTTTTTACTATTTTTTTTCCTGCCTACAATATAATATTTAAAAAGACATTTCATAAGAAGAAATAAAAGCGGCAATAAATATTAACTGGAAAGCTGGGAATGATTTTAAAAACTTAGCTTTTTGCTCTTGAGATGGTGAACGATGTCATTCTTGATAAAGATCATATTAAAACGGCTACAGAACACACTTTACAACGGTTATATGCTGCAATCTGTTAATAATGAATTGAAACAAAACCAAAGTAATAATTGAACACTATTATTTGGTTTAAATGTTCATTTTTGGAAAATTCACACACACTTTTTGGGGACGCTAAGCATTAATGGGTTAATGTTCCTAAAAATATTCAAAACACATTATGGGGAAGGAGAAGTGATCTTCCTCGATCCGTCTCGATGCATTGGAAATATAAAAATCTACTGTAATTAACAACAACCTAGAGACTTCTGCAAAGTCCAAATACAAGTTTGTCCAATACCGGCCATTGCAACAACTCTGTATCCTTTCAGTTCCAGCTTATCCAGCACAATTCTTGGAGGATCCTTTGATCTGTACTCTTGGCTAAAATTTTTTTTTTCATCAAATAATTATACAAGTAACAAATTTTACAGTTGTTTTGAACAAATGCAAAATGTTTGATCCGAGCAGTATCTAATTATCACAAGGGAGAACACAGCCAGCTGCCTCAGGCCCCAACGTGAAGGAGTTTCATAACACACTGCCATAATTAAAATAAAAAAAAACAAATACAAAGGTGGCAACAGACTCTGGGCCCAGCTAGGCTGGTCCTAGTCAATTTATAATCCCCAATGAAGATTAATGGCCCTCTTAAAGCTGTCTATTCTCTTTCTCATTGCCTCAATATTTACAGTATTTTGACTGCAAAAATCACATGAAATACTTTTAAGCTAGCTAATTCTGAATGAGAGTAAAAAGAGGAAATTTACCAAAAAAATGTAAAAAACTTGAGCTAATATACAAATTAAGTTGACCTTTTAATTTTAACTTGTAATATTAATAGTAATAAAATATTATTCAAGTAAATTCACCAGAAATTTGTCAAAAAATGCCCAAAATTCGAGTCATAATTGAAAAAACTCATTGGTGTCCAAGTGCAAAGCCGCCATCTTGAATTGATAATGTCAGTAATACAGGCCGTCTAGCACAAACTCAAGAAAAACACCCAGTTACATAATCCATAAGGAATATATTAAAATTGGTCTCGTACAATTTCCTCATCAAATTCTCCATGGAATATAGTAAGCGGAACATAATACAAAACAAGAGAAGAATCATGCACACAGAAGGGAAAGTTCAATGAAAAAATTATTCATTTAAAAAACAATTCAAGCTCTTGTCCTCTTAAATAGAGGTAATTTCTAATTCTTAAATTTTGATCAAAATCCTACTTTTTCTTCCAGTATCTACCTCACTCGAGATTTACTTTAATAAATTGCATTATATGTACAGGATAATCTTTATTAAAAAAATAATGATAGAAAAATAAAAACTTACAGAACATAAGTTTAAAAACATACACATCGATGTTTTTCATAGATTTAAGTCATGTAAAAAAAAAAACCAGTAACAATTGTTTTTAGGTTTAAAAACTAAAATAAAAGCTTACAAATCATTTCCCAATTGCTTCACTAACTCCGCTCCCAAAAATTGCATTAGCTCTGGGTCTGAATTCTCATCTCCAACAATGGTTGGACCATTCTCCTAGAAGTTTAAAACAATATTTTTTTTAACAGGTTTTAATGAAAATAAATATTCCGGATTCAAAGAAACATGAAATAGAATCATTACCGCTCTTATTTGTGTAGAAATCACAATGTGTGGCATTTTGAAGCAATTTGAGCAGTGTTATTTAAATTTGGCTAACGCTCCTTCTCTTACGTAGTATGATGATAAACATGTCATAATTCGTATGTTTACTTTTCGATTTGTTTACTCATGTCGCGCGGAAAAAGTAGAAGTAGTTTTTAAATTGCGATCGTCGCGCCATTATATATTGGAGTATAGATTTGAAAAAAAATGTGGACACATCACCACACTTTTCTTAATGCTGGCATATTTTGGTCGCAGAAGGAAAAACCTTTCAATTATCAAGTTTAAATCTAGACTATTCAGTATATAGACTCAAAACGAACAGTTATTAAGCAATAAAACTGTACCGGATTGCAAATAATACAATAGGGCAGTAGCAGCAACGTGCTTTTTGCATAGCAACGAAACCTAGTAACCGTTCCTGGAGGACAAGCAACTCCATGTTTATCGTATCTGCCGTATGGTATTGCGAGTGCGCATTTGTTTTTTTTAGCCTTTTTAAAGTGTAAACTGTATTCCGAGTGTTCTGAAAGCCTTCATAAGGAAGCAAAAGGAAGATACATTGATAAAATCAAGATCATTAACAATTAGGATGCTTATTGATTAAGCAAAAATGAATTTTAAACTGATGCGCGTCTAACTTGCCGTACAAATACAAAAAAATAAAAAGAAGGATTAATAGATCCGCAGCTTATGAATATTTAATGCATTAAGAACAATCAAATCCTGTCAAAACAAGCATATTAGCAGACAGTTTGTTATTATTCAACTCAGTGGCTAAAAACACGGAGAGTTCAGTAAATAATTATTTTTTTTTTAATGATTGATGGGCTGAAAATGAAAAATCAGTATAAAATACAAACAAAGCACGCCTATTTAAAAACAGAACGGGCCAAAATAACAGTCAAATTTACAAGAATAAAGATTTAGAAAATCATCGGTAAGAACAGCAGACGTTTCAAGTATATTAATTTGTCATTTGCACGCGGAGTTTGCTTGTCTCCCAGGATGACGTCATCTGCTACTGCCCTATTGGACATTAGGCCTCTCCTCTCCGAAAGTGGTAAGTAACTGCCCCTGAGCAAGGGCTAAGGCAGAAACATGCAATACACCGCTCACTCGACCATTTCTATCCATGGACAGCTGTTTCGAGCTTATTCTGCTCTCATCAGCATGAAATACGAAAGTAGTCGAGTTGGAGGCAAAAATCATCTCATATAGCAAAGAGAGCCAAAAAAAAGAAAAACTGGTAGTTAGTGTGAGATTAGAAATAGTACCAGCGAGCGACCGCACTTAGTACGGTACAACTCGTTAATTTTTTAGGCAGAGCGCAAGGTATAAAGCAGTGAGTAACCGCCCCGAGCAAGGGCTAAGGCAGAAACATGCAATACACCGCCAACTCGACCATTTCGATCCATGGACAGCTGTTTTCGAGCTTATTCTGCTCTCATCAGCATGGAATACGAAAGTAGTCGAGTTGGCGGCAAAAATCAACTAATATAGCAAAGAGAGCCAAAAAAACTGGTAGCTAACGTGAAATTAGAAATACCAGCGAGCGACCGCGACCGTCCATCGATCGAAATGGTCTTGTTGGCGGTGTATTGCAAAGAGAGAAATGTTCTACGGATGCGCTAATATGAAAGTAGCAACGAATTCTCACCGCCGCCAGAGGACGCTACTCGACAATCCCTCCCCATTTTTTGCTGGAATCAATGTAAATGACACTGAATCTGTCATCTTTTTAAATGCTGTTATGGGAAAGAAAAAAATTTTTTTTCAACTGGATTTTGGTGTAAATCTTCGATTGACATTCTGAATAAATATGATTTTCATCCCACGAAAATAGGTGCCGTATTCTTTAAGAAATAGGTTTAATCAAATGCACTTACCAACTTGCCAAATCTGACAGAATCTGTCATTTTTGTTGGCAAGAATATTTTTTTTTAATTGGAATTTGGTGTAAACCATCGATTAACATTATGAACTAAATATATTTAAACTAATAATTATTTTGTCTACTAAATACATTTAGGCAAGAATTCAAGTGAAACACGGACGATCGCAACTTACCAATGCAATCGCAAATTCCCAAGTTTGGATAAGATATTACAATCGCTACGAGATGCGATTCTAATGTAATTCGACTTCCAGTAGCGATTGCAATTTGCGATCGCCTCGAAGCGATTGCAATGGTGTTTCACTTGAATTCCTGCCTTAATTAATAACAAAATTAAGTACTGACATAATTAATTTTTTGCCACATGCTTAATTTATCAACAATTTAGAGAACTGTTTTTTTTAGCAAAAATAACATCGTACAATGCAAAGAAAATGTCGCATACAGTCGCATATATGTCACATTTGGCAAGTTGTTAGATGCGGTCGATTAAACATCTTTCTTAAAAAATGCGTAGTAAAAATAGAGGTTTGTAAAATCGTGTTTTTTCTAAAGTTCGAAGTTCTAATTTAGGGAAACTTGAAAAGCATTTTTATACCCTTGGTTGCAATTACGCATTTAAAACAGACGTAATTTATTTCAAAAAACACAACCTTATTTGGACAAAACATCACCATCACTACCTTATTTAAACGATACGCACCATAAAATCACACCACAATAACTTTAATTTGATCTAAATCGCTTATATAGACGAGCCGACGCATCAAGATTAAGTTTTACTACTTTGACTTCGCGCGTGTTATGTTTTTTCAGTCGGTTGATGAATGGATGTCTTTTCTGGCAAACATCGCGCTTTGGTTATTTTTACCATGAGCAATGATTAGAGGACGTAGCTTCGGAGCGTCCATCCACGTAGGCTACGTAGAGGCACGTACTTTTAGCAAAACTTGGCAATGCCCCAAACTTTGCTCTGGTAATGAATGGATCCAAAGTGATCCAACTCACGCTTGATGCGTCGGCCTGTCTATATGGCGGCTCGAATTTGATCGATCTCTTTAACATTTCAAAAACTAACAATTCTAACGTTGCCAAAACTCGTTTGCCAAATATCATAAAAATTTAAATTTACTCTGATGTGATTAAATACAGGGCCGGCCTTAGCAAATGCGGGGCACGATTGGAGAACTCTGGCGGGGCCCCTTTGCAAAATGATTACATTTAGTTTGGGGCTCAAATGAATATAACTCTTTTTAAAATAAAAACTTTTTGTTTCGCTATTTAAAAAAAAAAAAATAAATAAATCAACAGCTTGCTAAAACAAGCCATTACAGACTAACCTTTCTTTCTATTTTATGCACTTTCCCTGACCCTTCCGTTGATGATGAAAAGACTACTTATACAGGGTGAGTTCGATCGAATCTGCCATACGAAAAGGGGTGATAGAAGAGCCCAAGTGGAGTATAGAACCACCCATTAGCGGTGTCAATTCGTAACCGTAACCGAGTTATGGTATATTTAAGGAAAATTCGCAAAAAAACAAAATTCTGAGAAAAAGACCAATTTCTGAAGTTCCTGTTGGGTCTACGCACAAAATAAGCACATATTTCGAAAGAACAGAAAAAATCCTTTAAAATGACACTTTTTTCATCAAGATAGTCGCACTTCAGAGTGAGTTACAAGCTTTCAAACACTGGAAACACTCAAAAATGAAATTTCATCAAACTTTTCAGTCAAAAATTTCAGAAACAACCGTATGAGCTACAACCGATCAAATCTACTAAAAACTGGCCCATTTCACTAGCTTTCAGATGATACAACAGAAAATCACATTGGGCTTTAAGTTCAGCAGATATTCTGGCGTTTGTTTGTAACAGTATGAAAATCGCCCTTCGTCAAAATAGGGAAACCAGCGAAGATTCATAATTTTATGTTCTAAATTTTATATTTCATGTAAATGTACTGTTTCCTTTATTCAAGAAAAAGAAAGTTTTAAAGCTAAATATTAAATTGTAACACTTTATTGAGTTAACAATCACAACAGAAGACCACAACACGTAGAAACAATAAAGGAATTACTTTAACGCGCTTTTCACAAAGAAAAATTCAAAGTAAATGAGTTACACTAACATCTATGAGTCTATTTACATGTAAGCAATCTTCAAAATTTCCCAGAGCAACTGAAATTATCATCCCCC